>JABXWE010051838.1:0-15235 GCA_014611495.1 Limonius californicus | reverse complement strand
TTGAAATTCTGTTGGTGTTTTTCTATTTCTATAGCTTCTCTTATGAGGCGTTGGCCCCAGTGTTGTACGCGTGTTTCTTCAAAGATTGTCTTGTGGTCTGTTGTTGCAACGTGTTCGCCCAGAGCTGACTGTATAGTTCGACGGTGTTTACAGTCGCTGATATGTTCTTGTTTTCGCATTTCTACTGTGCGGCCGGTTTGTCCAATGAAGCACTTTCCACAAGAACAGGGAATTTTGTATACTCCTTGGCACTGCAACTGTGGTATTGGGTCCTTAGGTGTTCTGTATTGCTGGCGTAAAGTGGAATGCGGTTTAAACATTGTGTGGATTTTACTCCTTTGCAATAAGCGCGCTATTTTGTATGTGATGCCCCGCACATAAAGAACAAATGCCTTGGAAATATAATCTCTCTTCTCTTTGGTAACAGGTGATTCTTTTGCTTTGCTGATAGCTCTAGCAATTGTTTTGTACATCAGGTAGATTTCTTCTCTAGGTATCGGATAGTGTGTTAAGCATTGTTGTCTTTTGTAGAGGGTGATAATGAGAGCTGGCGTTAAGGTATCGGCCCGTATGTGTGTGTGTGTGTGTTGATTTCCTGTACACACTGTATCCCATTCTGTAGTCGGACTTTCTCTGTACCGAGACATCGAGGAAGGGAATGGTACCGTTTTCTTCAACTTCTATGACAAACTGAATGTTGGGGTGGATCTGGTTTAGGTGGACCACAAAGTTGTCCAGGGATGGGTGTCCATCGTCCAATGTAGCCATAAACTGCATTTCACAGTGGCTGTGGTTTTTCAAAGTGTTGCAGGAATATGTTGGCAACACTAGGGGAGAGAGATGATTTTTTCATTAAGCTTTGATAATGCTACCTGCAATGATTAGCGCAATGTCAACAGCAATCAATTCAACGACAACGCGGTCTAAACCCGAAGGGATGACTTCATCGATAGAACTCTGTTTTGCGAGTTCAGTGATAAGTATAAGGTTTGATGCCTTTATTTTTAATATTTCTGGAGCTATTGAACAACAATATTTCGTAATTGTTATCTAGCTATTCAAGCTGTCAAATTCTGCTTGGTTTGTGTTGATGTTTGATTAACAAGTCAATAGTAATTAGAACTTTTAGGAAATCAAATTATGCGTGTTCTTGAAGAAGGGAAGTTACCTAATAACATTTAGTTTCACCAAGACGGGTCACCTTACCATAATGCTTTAAATGTTTGGCATTTTTTAAACGAAACGCAGATGTAGTAGCCCGCTCGTTCTCCGGAACTAAATCCATTGGATTTCTTTCTTTGGGAACATTTTTAATGTAGGGTTTATATCGAACGACCAATAATTTGAAAGAATAGATTATTTTGTTCATGTAACTGAAGTATTTGTACATAAGACTCGGTTATTGCAAAGAAGTGACTGATCCTCATTTTGAACAACTTCTCAAACGATGTTATTTGTGTTTTTTGTTTGTTTGTTTTTCATTGTTTTCTCTTATTGTTTTTTGTCATGTATTTTTAGGTAATAAAACAAATTCCGAAGCATTATTGTTAAATGTTTTATTCAATATCTCTAGAATTATTAAAAATAAAGGCACCAAACCTTGTATCATCGAACCTGCAAAAACGAGTTCTATCGATATGTCAAAAATATACAGGGTATTTCGTTTAAAATAAAAAAGGTGATATAATTTCTGGCTAAACTGGAAAATATTTTTAACCGCCAATACCTTTATATGTTGCAACCTTGATATAGAAAATCGAAATCGCGCACGTCGCAGTAGAGATATTTGTATTGTTCCGTACTTTTGCCCAACCCTGTATTATAGATATATTTAAATGCTCTTTTTAATTTTTTACTTTAAAACATAAGATCCATAAACTTACCATTTAATATTCTAATATCATTATTTAAAAAATATAATTTTAAGGCCTTATAACAACAAAAATATAGGCACATTTATGTGAATTACTACACATCTCTGCCAAATCTGGACATTTACTTCTTCCCCCTACATACTTTATCACAATATAGAAAAGGAGCAAAGTTATCCTGACGTGAAACACTGTAGTATCGAAAAAATAGAGATCCCTGGAAGTTTTCGTAGATTTCTCTCCGACATTATCTATTTATCTTCAAAGGAATTTCAAGTTTGCCGCATCGATGCTGAAAACACATCTTACTAGAATACACTGCAGAAAAACAGAAATTGAACAAATTTTCCGAATATTTTTAATTTTTAATTTTCTTGTTAATAATTTTTGTAAACGTGTAGTGCGTGCTATTTCGAAGTACTTAATTCTACAGCGTTAGTATATTTTGTAACTTTCTCTATTTGAAAAATGTACGAACCTATTAATAGCAAAGTTTCTCGAGGAAGAAAACTAGAGAGAAATTCTAATAGGGAAAGTTTTGGTTAGCTCATTTTCCTTCCATAATAAATGAAAAAAGATATAACCTCACTAAGATTCAAACTTTCTGATTAAAATGCTGAAAAACTAAAGATGCTCTTCAATAATGCAGACAAATAAAAAGTTTATTCGGGGTTATAGTCTAATAATATTTTGGGAAAGCCTTTTTACTGTGTTAGGTTACGAGTTTATAGGTAAAATTACTTACAGCTTTATTACCAAACACTTAACTTTTTATGTTTATCCAAGCTTTCACGTTTAAAGTTCTGCTTTACCTCCACCGTGTAAGGGCAGGCAGAATCAATAAAGGTACCTACTACCACCACTGCACAAAATCAGATTTGTAATTTTTTAAACCCTGCGTATTACTATTGACATAGCTTGTGTAATTAAATGAAGGAATATACACACAATACAAAGTATTATAATAAAAGATATGAATTTTCAATGCTGCTTTTCAGAAATATTAAAATATTCTCTCAATTTTCTGGACAAAGATAATAAAACAAATGTTTACGCGTAAAAATACCTACAGATTTGCATAGCTTTGCTTTCAATTTTACCTAAATCTTTATTTCATTTCGGATTTTTACCCAGGTAACCCTCGTTAGTCTGGCTTTTGAATTATATATTTCTTAATTGTGAGATCTTGTACGCAGACCGTCAACCTTTACACCTACTAAATTAACTAAAAGTTTTTCTGACTGAAGCAACTTTAACCATTTGCAAACCAATACATCTCTAAAGAATCTGCAATCCGCAATTATTGCAGATATTATATACATTTGAATCTTTAACAAACCGATTTTGTCGCCTAAGAATAAGCGGTAAACATAGAAAGATAACACTTTTAAATGTCTATGAGGAAAAAATAAAAGACAAATTTTATGGAGATTTAAAGAATATAATCACTAAAATACCAAAATATGATCTGAAGATAGGGGAATTAAAATGTAAAGGTTGGCCGAGAAAGCATATATAATCAAATAACTGTACTGTAACAGTAAACATATTAATAGTAATGGTAATGGTGGAAAAGTAATAGAATTTGCAGCTGAACACATGTTTCGAACATATAGATATACATACAGAAGAGAACATTATGTCTCTCCAGACGAGCAAACTGTCAGCCAGATTTATCATGTTTTGGTAGAAAATAAAAATAAAGGGATTGTTAAGGATAGTAGAAGTTATATGGGGGCGAATGCCAATTCCGATCTGTTCCTAGTTAGAACAAAAGTACAGCAAAACGTGCCAACAAAAAAGAAAACAGAAAGAAATGTAGTCAGATGATACAACGCTAGTGTGCTTTAAAATGAGGATGCTACAGTCAATTTCAGAAATAAAGCACCCAAAGAAGGAGAAAATGAGGAACAGGCTACATAATCAAATAGATACTGAAGATATAGAAGCAAAATTAAGTCAATTACACAGAGAAAGAAGTTGTTGATCAAATTGTATCAAAATATAAGAAAAGATGGCAAACGGATTGGTATGATAAAGAATGTAGGAAAGCAGTGGAGAGATGTAAATGAATATAGTAAAAATGGCAATTAGGAAAACGAGAAAGAAGAAAATATTCCGAAAACAGAAAAGGTTGTATTTGGAGCAGAATCGAAGAGTATTTTGTTAATAAACACGTCACGAAAGTCTATCAAGAGGTAAATAAGGGAAAGAGCGGACACAAACACATGTCAAGATATTACAACCATGAAGATAACCAGTTACAATTGCATAGATGGGCGAGATATTTCGGGAAAGTACTTAATCCAAAAGAACATCAAGAGGTGCAATAGCGGGTAGAAGACGTGAACAACCACATTACAGAGGTTGAGGTGCCAACGGCGAGTAAAGTTATCGGCAGAATAGCCTACATAGAAAACAATAGATCATCAGGAGAAAATGGTAGTGTAGCAGAATTTCTGAAAGACGCCGGAGAAACATTACGAAGCGAATTATCGAAGTTATTACAAGAGATATAGAAGAAGGAACAAATCCCTAAATAATGGTCGGAAGCTACAAGCTGTAACAATTACAGGGGAACAGCCTTATAGGATACAGTATATAAGGTATTAGCAGAAACCATTATAGGAGACTACCAAGCTGGCATTCGGGCGAATAGGTCAGACCAAATTTTCTCAAACAATTACTAGCAAGTTCTCATAATTTAATTTGTTATTAACTATGTTGTTTATTGATTTTAGACAAGCTTATGATACAAATAAGAGGTCAAATTGAGCGAAGTGTTAAAACTTTTTGAGTTTCCCAATAAAACAATCAACTTAATAAAATCTATACTAAGAACATTAAATCTAAGAAGTCATGGTGGAAGGCAAAGTTTTTTACAGTTTTGGTTATAACAAAGGATTACGGGAGGGCGACCCACTGTCACCGATATTTTTTAATCTGGTACTGGATGAAGTTATAAAGGAAAACCGAAGAATTCAGGTTGGAAATAAAATGAAGACAAGACAAAATACAGGGTGATGAGGGGTAATGAGGGACGCGTTGAACAAGCCCTTAAAACAACATCTCGGCAAGGAAAGGAGTATAAGTTTCAAGTATGTAGTTAAGGAGTTTTTAATTTTTAGGGATGATGTTAACGGATAGAACTTAGGAAAGTGAAAAAGTGAAGTAAAAGTGCTGGAGCCCTGACAACTATACTAAATCAAATAAAGCACCAAGGAGGCCAAAAATAAGCATATACATAGAACAGTCATCAGACCAACAGATCTGTACGGATGTGAGGAGTAGAAGACATAGAAAATAAACTAGACATATCGGAAAGTAAGATACTTACAAGAATACATGGACGTTTAAATAGACGAGATGTGTGGAGCAGTCGGACAAACCAACAAATCATGGAATTGTACGGACTAAGAAAAATTTTACTAGAGAGCGAAGTAGGTACAAAGCGGAAAAGAGTTCAACCAAGGAGGAAGTGGATGGAAGCAGTAAAGAAGATCTTGTGCAGTGTTAGATCAGAGAGTGAAAATAACTTGCAATAGAAAAACAGAAAAAAATGGAAGAAGACAATTAAAACCTTGAGTCCCGACGTCAGAGGATAGATAAAAATGAAGTGCTATTAACATAGTTCTTCCCGGCCGCCTGCAGTAGTTCATCTTGTTATATCACATATAGATTCTGAACCAATACCATGTAATAGAAAAGAATAAAATATATAGTTCAGACATCATGCATTGTTCCAGAAGATGAAACCTCTGAAAAAAGATTATTTCAAATTTTCGGCGAAGAAGAAATTAAGCCCCTGAATTAACAGCGCGCCGCTATCCAACAGGCAGATAAAAAATATTGTGCATTTATGTACGCGAAGATAAATTTAATGGAAGTAAACAATAGTTATGTATGTAATATATAAATATAAATTTTCGATGATTTTCCAGTTTCTAGAATTTCCTAAATTTGCTACTTTTATTCAATAATCCTTCACTTCTTGATTCTTGTAAACAGGGTTTGTAAATAAAGGTCCTATCATAAGTGTAATTAGTATGTACTGTTAAGTATCAAATAATTTATTAATAATATCTGTATAGTATTTAATCATTTATTTTAACTGGAAGACGACATGAAGAAGTACGTAAATCGCAAAGAAACTGAAAGTGCTCTTTAATACGGCCTGCCAAGCTAGAAATCAATTGAAAGAGCCCAAATGCAAAGGTTATTGAAACTCAATGGATAGCAAGTCCTTAAATACGTGTTAAAATAATATTGATACAATTACGGCAGTTTAAGGTGCTGAAGCTACATTCTTGTTCGATACAAATAGTTGCCTTCATTACATAAATTAGTATATCCAAATAATTAAAGTAATTTTTTTTATTTTTACATACTGAACAATAAAAACGTTAATTTGTAATTTATCCTAGCCTAGAATTATATTGCTTTCTTACAGATTCTAATAAAATAGGAAATATATCATCTTTCCAAAATAACTTTACGTGACAAATAATTTTTGAAATGATTAATAGAAATAAATTGATCTATTTACGAGGGCAGCCTTTTAAGTTTTTGCAGAAACTAGGAAAGAAAATTTTTTTGGAATAAACTGTTTTATTGCTTTTCAAAATATTCGCCTTCAAAATTTATACACTTTTGCAGGCGTTCAAACCAATTCTCGAAACATTTTTTCCACTGTGAAGTTGGTATCTCAGAAACATGGTTTTTGAAGTCTTCAACAACTTCTTGAGGTGATGAAAATCGTCGTTCACGCTTTTTTTGTTTGACATTCGCGAACACAAAGAAGTCGTTAGGCGATAAATCAGGTGAATACGGGCTATGAGACATTAATTCGATGTTTTTTCCTTCAAATAATCAATTGTTTGACGTGCTGTGTGACAGCTGATATTGTCATGATGAAGAATGATGCGATGTTTTCGGTTGTTTTTCCTATTTCGTCGATGACTTCTGACAAACAAATTGTTGTATACCATTCAGCGTTAACTGCTCTTCGATCGTCTAAAGGAACGATTGCGGCCTGTCCAGGAGAACCGAAGAAACAGGCGATCATTTTCTTGGAAGTGCTTCGTGAACGAAGAACTTTTGTGGGATTCGGTTCATCTTCGAACACCCAAACAGTGGATTATTGCTTAGTTTCCGGTTCACACAAATATATACAAGTTTCGTCACCTATTATTTTACAGTTCCTCCGTCGAATTGTTTGAGAATTTCCTCACACCAATTAACACGAGACTTTTTGAGCTTCGTTCAAATTATGCGGAATCCATCGGGAACAGATCTTTTTCACAGCTAAATGTTCATGCAAAATCGAATGTACTGCAGTCTTCGATATGCCTAAGGATGCCTCTATTTCACTGTAAGTCACATGCCGATCTTCTTCAATTATGTTGCGCACAGCATCGATGTTTTTTGGAATAACAACCGATTTTGGTCGACCTTCATAAAATTCATCACTGACGGACGCACGACCACGACGAAATTCTGCAAACCAATTGTAAACCGTTTTATTCTAATGGTGCTTCATTACCAAAAATTGAACGAAGCGATTCTATGCATTGTTGTTGAGTTTGGCCTTCACTAAAATCGTAAAAAATCATCCAACTCATGTGAAATTTCCATTTTTTCACAAAATGTTTTTTTAAACGCTCACTGTAAACAAACCACTCGGTCAATTTGCTAAGCTGACACTGTTTTCACAATAACGAATGACAACTTTTACGAGAATAGTAATGACACATCTCAATAGCGCCACATCTCAATAGCGCCACCTAGAGGTCGTTTGTAAAAACTTAAAAGGCTGTCTTCGTATGTATTCCATAATTGAGATCAGTAACACCGAAAATAAATTTATTTTATTTTATTATATTATATATTATTATATTATTTATTTTAGCCATATATTTTTCTAACTGTCCTATGACGTCACCGCATCGGCACTTGCCTATAAACGTTTACGAGAAAGGTTTGCAATTTGAATTAATAAACATTTTCATATCAATAATTCTACTATTTAGACAGAGTTTCTGAGCACATTGTGTACATGCATTTCTCTAACATATCATCGGTTTTAGGTTAAGGCTAATATAAATTTTGATAGCAAACTCCTATGCAAGTAAAAAATCAAATCTATCAATAGTTAAAATCGAAACATCTAATAATCCGTCTGTGTTATGTTTAGATATATGAACAACCAAAATTGGTAAATAATATCTCTAGATGTTTGATGGGCATCACATTTTAAAACATTGTTTTATTTTAAATTTAATATAACTAATACGGAACTTCATGGTTTGATGGGAGAAACTTCAGTAACTCAAAATATCAGGTACAAGTATTACTTACACAATAAAACTTATTACACTCTTTGGAAGTGCGCGACAATAAACTGTACGATACGAAGTTTCATCGAAAGCCGAAAGACAGGAAGTTGGCAGATAGAATTAAAATTAAAGGAAGTGCAAATCGTTGATTGTACAGAACATTGCAGGCAGTGTTCTCGAATACGTAAAGCATAACGAAAGTTAAGCACTAACTATAGCATTTGAAACAAAATGAATAACAAACCAAAAGAATGTTACTTATGATATTAAAAGTTGGGGAACATTTCAAAGCAGCTTCTTAAGTTTTAATAGTTTTGTTAGAAATTTGGTGAAAGTCGGAAATAGCTATGGAATCTGTTGAAAAATAGATGATATCAACGTCCAAATAAAATCAAGTTATCTATGCGGCTGCATCTTTTAGACACAATAGGACTAAATGTAGGAAACATATCAGTTTCAAGAAGGAAAATAGAAAGAAACTAAATAAACATGCTATGTATCCACTATAGTAGTTCTAACGGACGAACGAGAAAATTATGAAACTCTAAGTAATCCTGGATTTTAAATTCTGGAGCAACAAATAAAATGACGAACCTCAACAAATACTTCTCCCAATTATATCACAATATCACAACTAAACGGAGATAAGGTAAAAATTAGTTGTTGACTCCATAAAAATAAAAATAACCAAATATTAAAGCGAAAATAAAATTATGTTATATATATCACACCTTTAAAGACCCAGAAATAAACCAATTATCGGTTATCATTCGTAACCTCTCGGTTTCCATTAAAAACGAGGAAAAGTTAATTCAGCTAACGAGATTAAAATAGCCGGTGTTAAAATTAGCACGGTAATCAAAGGGAAAAATCCGATACCCGCATGGAATGGACTCTGACAATACTAACCATATCAAAGAAAATTTTAAATGCAAAAGATATATTATAGCACAATGCACAACATGAAATTTTCTTCGCTACAAATGGCGATAACACTATGGTCACAATAGAATTTGTTATCAGAGTAATCTTCGATGTGTCAAGTGACCTAGGTAATCATGAGTACAACAACTGTTTAAAAACGCTACTACTAGTTTACCAGGGAAAGTTACCGTCTGTCAACTCTAAAGCTTGTAGTAATTTCAAGTAAGCTAGAACAGAATATATTTAGCCAAACTAAAACACAAGTGTGGATTTTATTACTTGTAACAAGGGCAGCAATCTTGGATAAAATTATAATAGAAACTTCCAGCCTAGTAACAAATTTTACGAGAAACAATGCTCTGAATAACGAGGAAAATACCAGGTGTATTAACTACTGATATAATCGGCATAATAGAGCTACTTACTCCTCAAACATGCACAAGTATCCCAATTCTCCCAACATTAATATTACTAGTATCCTCCCATAGATCAACATATGAATCACATAATTAATAAAATAACTTTCCTCAATTGGAATGTTAGCGGCAGGCACAATGTACCAACGTATTGATATATCATGTGTCTCTGAAATACATCTTATCACCACCGAAAGTTTCCGTGATATATAGTCTGTAGAAGGATAGAGACGCTCGAACAATGTCAGGAGGCGTGGCAATTTATACCCAATTAGTTTATTATCCACTACAGGACTTTAATCTTGTAAACTTAGAATCGGTGGCAGTCAAACTGAAACAATACGAGTATAACAATACTCAGACCAAGGTGTCTGCTACCTATACACAGCGGAATATAAAAGTGCTACAAAATAACATTAGCAAATATTTACCATTTCGCTAATTGAAGATATTAACTGTAAACTAATTTACTGCGGATGCAGCGTTAGCAGTCCGCATGGCGACCGTTTAAACAAGATCTTGCTAAACCAAGTACACAAATACTACCCCTAAGCAATGTGTTTACTTATATAGGCCCTACCACGAAGCTAATGCTTCAGACGTTGTTAGGTATAAAGATTATCTGTAGTGGTTCCACAGTTAATAACGTGCTACAAGACTAAATAAAATAGGACAACAAAAATGCTGTTTTAAATACGCCTATCCACGAGTTACCGAAACAGAAGAAGTTCTCTAAGTAAAATAAAGATGCTCATTTACCGGTCTAAAAGCGAAAACTAGACCGGTTGTAAACAGGTAAACGGGCATATCCGCATCTTTCTTTTACTTAGCGAAGTTCGCCTTCTGTTTTAGTAACTTGGGGAGTATTTAAAATTCACATATACGTAATATAGCAGGAAGCAAGAGGCAGTATTTTTGTTGTCCTATTGTATTTAATCCTGTAGCCCGCTATTAACTATATTACAGAAGACGGAACGAGTTCCAATCAGATTATATTCCAGTTATTATTTCTTTTTAGTGTATCATAAGAAGTTCCAATCCAATCCATACTACTAGCAGGAACAACATCTTCTAACATGAGCTTAATAAAAATATCTAAAGTAGAGAACCTATTATCTAAACAGCGAACACAGATAATGTAATACTACGGTATACAGAAGCAGTGAAAGCCAACATTATGTCAGCTCTAATGCTTTGAAAACAAAAGTAACGTAGTTATCCACTTACACCAACAAAAATGTTAAATTAACTTAAGCAGAACTAGGGGTAAATAAGAAAGAACACATCGATGACATCTAAAAATTCTAACTAATGAATTTACACGTATAGTTGGAAAGAAACTCAGTAAATGTAGTATTAGCTTCTACAAGAAATACTGTGAAGAAGCAGAATCCCAAGATGGCATAAAATGCTAGGCTGTTACTCTAAATAAGCTGGTCACCTCTTAGGACTTTGTATAAGAAGTGAGCGAAACTAACAATAATTTGCCTAATAAAAAATTATAGGGGATATATTTGGTAAAAAATAAATTCCATATTAAAACACATCATGGCAACTATTTTTAATATTGAACTTAGATGGGGTTATTAGCAGATTAAATAACTACCGTTCAATAAGTTAAAATTAGTTGTGCTACAGGAAAAAAATATTTCACATAAATTATAAGTTTGAAAATAAAGAATACACGAAGTCCCTGCAGTAGTGACTTTGCTTGTCCTGCAAACTAACCATTTGGAATTGGAGTACATTTGCAACTCGGATGAATGCAGTGTCATCAAGTATGAGTACCACAGGGAGGTATACCAGGACCAACATTATTTATCATATACGTTCACGATTTCCACATCCCTAAAAATTATATACTCGCAATGTTGGCGGGATTGCGGCGATAACGTAATACCTGTTAAAGATATTTAATTAATAGCAGAATGTAATCAATGAGGTGAAAACGTGGTTGAATAACTGGCAATTTAAGGTAAACACATCAAAATGCCAAATAAAAATATTTAAGTAAGTACTAAAATCGTGCATAACTGAATGACATACAACAGATTCAGTAGTTAAATGTATATGGTTCATCTGAACACCAGGGTGGGTTTAAGTTTGCATATACAGGGTTGCTCATTAGTTCGTCAAAGTCCAATATTGGCATTATTAAAATGATTTGGAAATTCTTCTTCTTTTTAAATGATGTAGTCAAAATGTCGCACATTTTAAAAATATTTATAAATATAGAGGGCTAACCGCTACCGCTTAGCACCTTCAAGGTATTATTTTTTAAATAGAACACCCTGTATATTTTTATATTTTTGCATTCAGTAGAAAATTGTTTTGTAACCATCTCCTAGTTTTTAATTTTGGATGAGGCGTTGCCTACAAAATGTGAAAATTTTGGTCGGCATAAGGTTTAACAAACTAATTTGATGCATGAGTATTACGATTAATTAAGAATGCGTATTTTGTTATTATGTAGTCAAGTGATGTACTAAAACACAACCACCAAATATTAATTTTATTATACATGGTGTCTTTTACACCAGCACAAATTGTTTCTTCAAAGAGTATTTTCTCAATTTTTTCATATGAAACACCCTGTATATTATTATATTTTTGAATCGGTACGTTAAGATGTTTTTACTTTGTCATTACAAACCAATAATAAAATTTTTATTTCAATCTAATTTAGTAGCCATGATTTTTGGAAAGTGCTACACCTAACTTTTTCCAAAAACTATTGTTCACTGACGAGTCGACCTTCACCCAAAGACGTAGCCCAAACCGACATAACACATCATTATACAATAGAAAACCCTAGAATGGTAAGTTGATGCAACGACAATGTTTGAGGAGGTCTTGTGGGCGATTTTATGATTGGGCCTCATTCCTTTAACAAACGTTTGAATTTCGTGCAAAATAATTTGCCTCAACTGTTGGAATATCCTTTAAATCTTATAGAAAATATGTGTTTCCAGCACGACGGTGCTCCAGCACATTTTGTACTTGTAACTCGACAGGTAAGACAATGGTGGCAAAACTTAAAAATAAAATGTGATAAACAAAATGTGAGCATATAGATAACTGTCTCGGCAGTTTAAGATCTAGTGAAGCCCGGAGAACAATTAAAGTATGGGAAGTTACAGAAAAGAGTGGAGTAGAATACAACTAATACCAGTGCAAAAATGGACACAACACTATCGAGAACTACTAAATGAAGATAGACCAGATTTCCGAGCGGCAAAGTTAAATAAGAACGAGGAAGTGGATATATTTATCACAGAAAATGAAACAACGATTGAAGGGCGGCTGGACCCAATGGAATTCCCATAGAGTTTGTTAAACAAGAGCCGGAAATATTATACCAACACCTGACATACTTCATTATCATGTTTTTAAGAGCCAAAGAACTGCCACCAGAATGGTAAAAAACTATAACCAGCATATACAAAAAAGACGCTAGAAGCCAATGCTCTAATTATCGGGGATTAAGCTTGATAAATACTTTAGCTAGACTGTATAGTAAAATACTGAAAAACAGAATCAAGATGGAGATAGAAGATGTCAAAGAACAGTGCGGTTTTCGCGCTGGACGATCAACTGTGGATAATATATTCTGTATAATACAACTTTTGGAAAAGAGAATGTCTCAGAACGTCGAAACACATTTAATCTTCATAGATTTATAGGAAACCTATGACAGTGTTCCTCTTATATGCTATAGAGAAAGGAGAAGTCAGTAGGATATACATTCAAGCTGTACAAAACTTATACATAGGTATGTCAAGTCAGATAAAGTTAGGTCAACAAAGATTTACAGCTAAACCACCAAACAATAAAAAAAACACCAAGTGTTAAAAATACGTGCGCATAAAATAACAGAAAACGGTAGAAGCGATAAAGAAATAAAAAGTAGAGTAGGGATAGGCAGAACAGTAATAACGCAACTGAACAGTCTATTGTGGAGTCAACAAATAACGAAGAAAACTAACATCATAGTGTATAAAATAATAGTGGCAAGCATCAGCGCTTACGATTCCCAACTGTGGAAAACTAACAAAAGAAATATGTCTTGACTAACGGCTGTGGAAATGTATTACTGGAGGAGAAACTCCGGAATTACAAGGCAGGGCAGAGTGCGAAACACAGTTATAAGAAAAACAATGGGAATAGACACAGATACATACTGTGGAAGCAAAACGACTGAGATGGTATGACCATGTGCGAAGAATGCCAGCAGAAATATGGCCAAGTAAATTGTGGATATGGCGTCCACCAAACAGAAGAAACCTAGAAGGATGTGGAAAGATGAAGTTAGGGAAGCCATGGAGAACAGGGACCTACAAGAAAAAGATAGGAAAAATAGGAAATTATAGCCTCTAGAATGCGAGAAGCGGCGACAGTCGTAGTACAACTCGCCGTGTGTATATATATATATATATATATATATATATAATTCGACAGTTCTTGAATCAAGAATTCAGAAACAGCGGTGCCATCAATTGCCCAATTAGATCATTGGACTTGACGAAATAGATTTTTTTCCTGTGGGGCGACATATAAAACATACTGTGTAATAGATCCTCCAACTACGCGAAAAATATATGTTGGAATACATAAATTGGCCACAGTATTCTAGCATAATGTATTACAGCGTTGTTCAAATAAACATACACCTTCAACAAAAAAGAAAACTTCGTCGCGATTTATTATTACAATTGACAATTATAATTCTTAATCAACTAGTTTCCGACTCTGTCATAATTATGTTTAATCTCAGATGAGCGTAATAGTGTTATCAATATGTTAGTAACAGCTATTGCTACATTCGAATAACACAGTTATGTATAGCATATTTAATGCTGAACTGATTCGTTGATAATAGAGAACAATTACTAAGAAGGAGTTCATGTCTAGATATAAAATATCAATGAGTGTTGGATTTTATTAACATTTAAGTATATATTGTTTACTGGAGATTGCATAAAAGGAGACTTCTTTGTGATGCAACGTAGAAACCCTAAATAATATTACACTTTATTAAAAGCGTCGTCCATTTCAATTTTCTGCAAACTTGAATTTGGTATTATGTCATATAGAGAAAAATCAAATATTAATTCTACATATTGTCAGTAACATTATGTAAAAAAGCTCTTTGGGAAATTTCATCTACCCAGTGTGAACAATCTAGTCAGGCGGCAATAAAGGGAGATAAGGGAAGACACGTGCCACTGTGAGATCAAAAATATCGGCATTAACTTTAGAAAGGTCGTAGGTAGAATAAAAATGGAGTTGAACACACATTTCATAAATGTTTGCTTTTTCATTCGTTCGGTATCAATACTGAGTTTGTTTGGCAATACATAATAAATTTAGAAAAACACTGGCTGCTCGTTGCTACCTATCGACCTTACAACCAAAATGTAGGAATTATTTATAAGGAAAATTCAAAATTAACCTACGATGTTAACCCACTTTATATATTCCGTTTAAATTATTTAATCGTGTTTGTTCTTCGTTATAAATCGTAAAATATCTTTAGACAAACATTTTCTGGTTGCTCAATAATTACGAATGTACCATGTAATACTATCCGAGTAAACTAGAACACTACACCAGACGTAGGTCAATAAATTGCCACTGTATAGGCGTAACTATATCGCTGTTTACAAGAGCGTATCCAGGGGGGGGGGGG
>JABXWE010051835.1:0-11436 GCA_014611495.1 Limonius californicus | reverse complement strand
TTGTATTTTGTAAATTTAAAATGTTAATTAACAATTGAATTTGTAAACAATAATTTTAAGCAATTTGATTGGTCCATTTTAAAAATTAATCTGCGCAAAATGTTCATTTTGGTATGATTTTGGGAATTTAGTTGTCTTATTGTATTTGAAGCAGAAGGACGCTTTTCTTGATTCTCTGTAATTAAAATTTTAAGTTATTAAGGATCAAATTCGTTTAAAAGTAGGCGTGGCTTCAGTCTTGTTAAAAATAAATTTCTTCAAAGTTGAAATTTTATAAAAATTATAAAGTGTAAACAATTTTCAATTAATTTGAAACATTGTTGTGTGTTAAGTGTTTATTAAGAAATTAAAACTACATTTTCATACCTGAAGTATGGGTTTAAATTGTGTTATTTATTTCAACGTCCATTAACCTAAAATAAAAAGAAGTGAAATTTAAAAGTGAATTTATTACTTCGAGTAACTTACCTGTTATAAGTGACTTAATTATACTACTATATAAAAGTATAATTCTGAAAGAATTTAACACTTCACAAAGATTTAAATACTTTATTATCTGTTCCGGAAGCTGTTGGAGGTGCATTGAGCGAGGGATTGTCTAGAGTGGACGAGTCGAGGTCAGATTTATGCATCAGCTGTAGTTTTCAGAAATACAAGTGTACATTCGACAGCAACATCTTTGATGTACACTATACTTCAAAAGTTTGGATTAAGATAAGTCAACTCTGATTTAATATTGCTATTTGTGTAAACTTTTATTGTTGGAATTTTGTGACTATCATTAAGCGAGGCCACGAACTATAAAAAAAACCCTGAGATATTTATAATGCTGGTATTTTTTAATTAATGCTACTGGCGTAACCAACTTAAAAATTTCATTTATGAGCTAGCCGAGGTAAAATCAAAATTAAATTTGTTTGAATAATAATTATTTATTTATATAAAATAGTTCATAGCATCTTTTATGTCACCATCAACGTGGGTTGAATTATGTATATTTATTAACATATTACACAGCATCTTTTTGGCAAGCCAACGTGGGGTTTTTGTGTATAATAATTATTTATTAAGAGTATACATAGCATCACTTGTCATCTTTAGCGTATCTGTAAAATTACCGAGCAGGAAAATATATGCACTGTTTTGCTTATTGTTACAAATCTAAAACATGTGCAAGAAGACACTTTGTGTAAAAGAAGACATTTATTTCTTTGAGTACTTTGTCTCTTATGAGAAGTAAATATTTTTTCTCCTGTGCCTGTGTTGCGCGGTTTCTAAAATAACACAGACATAGAGGACCTACAGCTTAGTGTAGGCTCCGAACTATGAGAACTGTAAATACTTCTATACTACTATAGAGAAGATTTACTAGACAGAATACGAGAAGACATTTAGATAATATCTAAAGTAGCCTTAATTAGATGTAATTAAACTTTAGGTTAGTGATTTTGCAGTTATCATTTGCTTAGGAAAATAGCACTGGGTAAAATGAAATAACCGATAAGATTTGGATAACCACCAAGTGGGTATAAATACAAACGATTGTTGTTATAGTTACATAATGTTTGTTCTGGTTTCTATGACATTAGCAGATAGACAAGGTTATAGCGGCAATAAAATACGTAGTCCGAAATGACCCCTAGCTAAAAATAGACAATCTGAAGGACATTTCATTGCTTCCTAGTAACATAAAAATTGTTTCAACAATATAAATAATAAATCTGATTAATTCCAACAGACCTACCGGATGCTTTTTAGATAATACATATATGAGGCGCTTATTTGCAAAACTCGCTATTACCTTTTTAACAAATTTTTCAGAAAAAGAAGAAAACGTTTTATTCATTAACTAAACTAGATTTTTATGCGCTTTTTTGTGTGGATTGTTTCGCACTTGCAGATAAGGAGTTTTGGTTTTTTCAACCTAATATGTCGACCGTTTCTTTGTAAAAAAATAATTAAAATTGCAAAGAACGAGTTTTGCAAATGAAATTAAGATTTTTGGCAAAAAACGCCTATATTTGACATAAAACTAGTATTCGTTAATAGTTAGAGCAAAAATACAAATAAACGTAATTTTTTTGTATAATAATATAAACACATTATTTATTCTAAAAACAAAGAAAGACTAGAAAGTTGTTTAAACAAAAAAATCGTCACGTTGGTTTTGGCATTGTTCAGATGGTTCATTATGCTTTTCTTCTGCTGCTTCGGCAGAATCTATTTGCACAATGTGATACAAATAAAGTTCTGGAAGGGTTCTCTAATCTTCTCCATAATGTTTAGTCAACAGACCATTAATACTCGTACCATCACCCTTCAACTGGGTTCCTAAAGGCAACTTCAAGGAGCTATTAATGAAAGTGAAATATTCTTCTTGCAGATACCTTTAGGTGTTCCAACGTCAGACAAGTAATTTTGTTCACCTTGCACAAGCACATTACTTCCTGTTTTGTAAAATATAAAACGTTTGGCCTGATTGAATTTAAAATGTCATGATGCAGGAAGCTTTATTACCCGTTTTGTTTCCGATTTCTAATCATAAATTTTCCAATGGAACCCGATCTGTAGAACCGTAGAATACTTCTGGATCAACCTATTGTAGTGGTTAGTTTCTACTGTCACTGGTGTTCTTTTAATATCTTTTTCAATAAGTCCAAAAACTCGGTCAGGAGTAATGAACGAGTGATCCACTATTGGATAGTTAATTCTAGCTTTTCAATATATTGAGGTGATTCTCGTCGAAGCTATTTGAACTGCTCCAGGGTGCCCGGTCTGAAGTTACGTTGAGTATGTTTAAGTCTGTTTCTTCTTCTGCCTGGGTGTATACACCCTCTGGCTGTGTGTCCTCTCATTCTGGTGTAGCATTCGGCAACCTGTCTCTCAATCTGATTTCCAGCATCCTTTGTTCCAAATACTGCTGATGTCAAATTGCTTCTTCGTGAGATGTCGGCTGTTGTTCTTACCTAGCTGAATATGATGTCTAAGGTAATACCTAAGGTATGTGTGTAGGTAGTGGTAGCTCAGTTGGTAGAGCGCTCACTTTCTGAGTAATACGTCGATTTTGGCTTGGGTTCGAAACCTAAGCACTACTATGCAGATTTATAAAAACCTTATCTGCAACCCCGCAATTGAAAGATTATGCGTAGAAAATTTTTTAATCCAGCTGGTACCCGTGGGATCTTAATGCTAAACATCTTCTCTGGAATTTCTGTCGATCTGATTAGACGTTAAAGGCAGGTAGGTCCCCCGTGTTTCTACTTTAGCGCGGACGAGAAACACGTGGCAGAGAAGAGGTCGATGCATAGCAGTGGAACAAAAACGATGTCAATGAAATGATGATGATCCCTAAGGTATTCTTGCACCACATGGGGAATGTGCTTATCAAGTAGGACTTAGTGTTGTTCAGGTTCATAAGATTTTCCTTATGAAGATCCATCTTCAGGCTTTCTGCTTTTGACGCACCTTTTAGCTTGCCTAGCAAGTCTCTAAATTCATGAGCATCATTACTCATTAGTACATTGTCTTCTGCGAAAGCTGTTTAGGAGCTTTCTAGTGATGTGTTTTGTGTTTCCACGTTAAGTCCTTGATGATATCATCCAGTGCTAAAACTAACAGCTTTGGTGATACTGCCTTGTATGACACTTCTTTGGATGCCAATCTACTTTTTAATTAGGTCTTCGGATACTTTACGTGGAAAATAGCCCCCCAGTAGATTCTGTTAATTTTAGCTCTGTACATTGGTTCCAGCATCATGTTTTCACGGTGTCGATCGCCTTCTAGTAATCTGCAAATGCTAGTTGAAGTGGGACGTCGTAATCGGTGTGGTTGTAGTCGAACGTTCTATAATCTTTTCAGAATCCGGATTGTCTACTGTTTGGTAAAATTCAAACCCGTCTTTAAATACATTTCAATAAATATTGAATTACAAGATTGCATATAAATAGCTAACTAACTAGGTATAAGCAAAACTTTTGTACCATAAAATTTTAAAAGATTTTAAAAGGAAGGGCTGATAATGTTTATTTGAAAGAGCGAAATCTAGGACGCGGTTTTCCAAGCATTTCTAAGCACTGCAGCCATCACTGGCTTATTGTACACCCTAACTAAGGATTTTGCCTATCTGAGGTAATTCTAACTCCAGTAGTAATTTTTAACGTGTCACACATCGCAGTGGCACGGGACGTATGGTTTTACTCCTTATCCGACAGAAGGCGCACTTTCAGATTTTGCCCGCTAGAAAAATCTTGCCGACCTCGGTCAGGTTCGACCCCGCGTCCCTTGTAGCTAAAGGCAAATGCGCTAGTCACTAGACCACCAACAGCTGCTATGGACCAGTAGTTAAACAAATGTCAGATATGACAGAAATTGAAAAGAAAGAACGCTTTATGAAAGAACTCGATACCACTATTTAGATAGTTTTAGAATAAGCTGTTGGATAATATCGATGCAATAAGTGGGTGAAGGAATGGCGAAAGAGATTAACTGCTTCCAAACTCGAAACAGTATGCAACTTGCGATAAAGGAGTTCCACCGGCAATACAATACCCATAAAAAACATCCACTACACTTCTACAGTCATTTTGCAGGTACACGAGCCACTAGATACGGATGCCATAACGAGAACAATCAAAGAAAATAAAAATTTACCAAAACTGGGAGTAAGTCCTTATGAGTTATGCGTTGGCCAGGAATGCCTATTGTTAAGGCCTTCTCCAGATGCACCCTAAACTTAACTAAGTGAAATACGGTCTCCTCAGCTGAGGTTTGACCACGCGGCCGACTGAACCGCATTTAACTGTGACCTCGACTGAGAGCGCTTGGTCGTACTGTCCCATGGA
Source organism: Limonius californicus (assembly GCA_014611495.1). Lineage (NCBI taxonomy): Eukaryota > Metazoa > Arthropoda > Insecta > Coleoptera > Elateridae > Limonius > Limonius californicus. The sequence continues at coordinate 6,595 of JABXWE010051835.1, read as the reverse complement.
GGTCTATGGCCGATTTAGCGTGTGAAATAGAATGTGAGTAGGTATCAAATTGCAAATTTTTTTCTTGTAAAACCTCTATTAGACTAATTTAGCAACAGCGATATGTTCTGGAGCTAAAGAAAACGAGCCACAAATGCTTTTATTGAAAATAATCTTAAATATTTCGTTTACTCAATTAGTCTCATTTTTTGATGAATCACAGATGAGACGTACAGTAAGGGATTTTTCAGCTGGGTTTGTTCATGCTGCGGTAATTAATTAAAATTCTTGATTTTTTTAATAATATCATACACAGGGAGCAACGACCAAATAATAACATTTTGTTAAAAGTGTTGATTCGGTGTCATTTTGCATGTGCCTTGAATACCACGGACCTAGGGATGCTAATGAGACTACATTTATTTATTATATCGCGTAATACGAGCAGAAAGCCCTTTTAAGCATGCGGAAACTGAAAGGATGTATTCCATTAATACGTATATCTAGGTATGTTACGTTTTGGGGTCTTTTAGGCTAGAAAACACCTCTGAACACTACGACATATACAGATCTTTTGTGAAATCCTGCTAACCTAGTGTTGCCCTCAAGTCCTAAGCTTGTGATCTTCCTGGGAGCAGGTTTGTTCATTTCGTCAGGTGTTGTATACACCGTTCCGCGGTTTTGAAAGCTTTGACGGGTTATAACTTCGCAGTTGCAGAGGATAAGTTCCGCTGTTTCTATCGAATCTTCACAGAATCGACGTAGGTTACTTTCAGCTTTGCCTATTAAATTGAGGTGGTATCTTAGAAGGCAATGTCCAGTTAGAAGGTTTGTTATATCCCTTAGCTGCTGTTTGCCGAGTTCAAGCCGTTCCCGTGCTCTGTTTGGCGAGTGATGTATGAAGATTGTCGTCTGCCTTAAGCCTGTAATGTTGTTCCAATGTGAGGTCTTTTGAGACTCATCCCATTTATTGACGTTTTGCTTCACGTGGCTTTTTGCTACGCCGCAGAACGATTCCGGACCAATGAAATTAGTCTTCGAGCCTAGACGCAAGACTATCGGCTTTCTCATTTCCAGTGACGCCCTCATCGCCTGGAACCCACATCAAGGTGATCTTGTTGTTCTTTGCCCGTTGATTTACAGTTTGTAGACATTGCCAGGCAATTCCAGATTCGAGAGTATAAGAACTCAGAGCTTTAAGTGCTGCTTGGCTGTCTGACAGGATATAAATTCTAGCTCTGCTATAGCCTTTCCTTAGGCAGATATCTATAGCATGGGTCTCAGCTTGGAAGATTGTAGGAAACTAAAATATGTAATCCATTAATTTATCTGGGTAACCTGACTTCTCGATGTTTTCAGAGCAAAATAAACCATTTGTTATTTAATTACTAATACGTCACACTGTTAATGAGCTTTTCATCCTTCAAACTCGTGGTGATGAGAGTCACGTACTTTTTTATTTCTTACAGCCGCCATATTAAATTATCACACAGTTACAGAGACAAAAGAAATTGCTTTCCAAATTGGTAACCAACATAACCTTTTCCTTCCAAAAAAACTTGTTGTAGTTTGAAAATTTGTGTAAATAATTGATAAATCGCGTATGCTTTGAAATTTTTGATTAACGCAGTTCTTGCTAATAATATTCCGGTAAAGAAGCAATAACACATTGAGTAAGGCCACGGAACAAGGCATAAATGCCTTTTGCCATTTATACCTTGTTCCGTGGTAAGACTCTGAACAACTACGAGCATATTTTCTGTAAGGATAAAAGATTAACAATTAATCACGTGTTTAGGACTTTACATATTAATCAACCTTGGTATAAAAAATCTCTTGTTTCTCAGCGGCGCACTAAGGGGCATTTAAATTGATTTATCTGGTGTAGCTATCCTATTAAAGTCCTCTTCTTAAATAATTGCGCAGGTTTTTGGGTAGCGATTTTTCTCCAGGACGACTTCTTAAAAACTTATCGCATTCAACGTTGTACACTGTTTTCAGTGATTAGTAAAATGTGACATCTAATGGTTGAGAAAGGTGAGAACCATGAGGTGGTATTGTCAGAATAACAATCCCATTTTCCCTACAAAAATAATATGCTTTCAGGGTGCAATGACTAACCTGGTTGTCAATTATCAATAGGTAGTCATCTTTTGCCGATTTTACAAAACTCCGAAAACGATCAAGCCAGTTGACAAACAAAGCTTCATTTATCCAACCATTAGGCGAACAAGCATATGCTGCACCAGGTGGCCCATAGGTGCGGTGGTGCCCATGGTACATAGATGTACTGAAACAGCAAATGACAGTAGTAGTTATGCCTCTTTCTGCACTTGTGGCAAATCCATTCTTTGGCCTTTCTGGGCTAAACTTTTGCCGGATACTTGAACATTGGTAATTCCTGTCTCATCCGCTCTGAAAATACGGGCCTGAGTAAATTTATACTTTTTCTTAAGACTGTTCAGTTTAGTAAAAAATATGGTGATTTCTTCCCTGTTAAAAGTTGTAAGTCACCAGCAGCTTTATTTGCTTGTATGAAGGGATGTTTTATATTATTTCGTTTTACATAGCTGAATGCACATTGTCTTATCACGCGGGCAGTTAGACCATAAAATATTTTGGGTAGCTTAACTATTTCTGCAACAAGTTCTTTTTCCGCCTCTCTTGGGAATACTAGTTTTCGTCCTAATACTGCTTCTGAATTATCTTGATTTTTTAGACGATCCGTAAGAATGGATCTTGGTATACCAAATTTAGCGTCAACTTTTCTTATACTTTCCCCTTCGCGAATAGCATTTAGGTCTACAGCCATATTTTCAGAAGACCACGAGCCTTTTCGCGAAGTTCGAATATATTTTCGAGGCATCTGAAATTCCTTAACCTTCGTGGGTCTAACATAATTTGGCATACGTGCTCGGTCAAGTGGGGTGCAAACGCACCCCAAGTATAAACTTCGTTTTAATAAAGATTAAATTGAATAAACCTTATATATTATACTTCTACTTTTAACAAATGTTATATTATTATCAAAAAAGCAAATAATGTACATTTATTCAACAAATTTTGTCCACATTTTGCGTCTTCATAGCATTTTCTTATTCAACTATCTATATAAATTGATATTTACAATTTTATTATACATACAGGGTGACATGCTAGTGCAAAGGCCTGACGGCCCGCAAACAACGATACTTGGGGAAACTCGAACTGGAACCTGATGTGATTGAAAAGGCTTACATTAAGATAGTCCTCGAATTCTTTATGGAACTAGGATTCCCAATGTTAAGCGAAGAGTAAATACTGGGGCATGATATGACATATGAGCTCATAATCAGTAGCATTCCTTTGCAGCTTCAGTGAGGACCAACGGAACGGCAATCACTATTAACCACATAATGTCGGTATTTAAAAATGTATGAATCTCAGAAAACTAATATTTGGTATTACTGAACACTACACCGTTCACATAAAAATAATATAGTTATGAAGAACGTTTCATAATAAAAAACCTATCCTCGTTAGGACATTGTATAGAGCAACAACAATAGAGGTTTCGTATATCATCAAAAATTAATCAGCAAGATTCATAATGACAAATTGAATATTAATTATTGAAACGAACAGGACTCTAATATTACCAACCATCAAAGCCGTTACAATACGGTCGTATAACCTTGTGATACTCACATTATAGCAGTTGATTGGAGTTAAATAAATGAATATATTCGCCTACTGTTAAAATAACTAGTTCTATTCTGTAGGCTCTCTATAGTGTATCTACCTAAACCTAAATAACTAAATGTATCCACAACCCGTATATTATAAAGGCATAAATATACTGATTCAGTTGTATTGTTTTATAATTAAAACACACCAGAAAAGTTTGAAAACATTTATGAAATCAACAATTAATATTAACTTGATATTCATAGACCTCATTCACTTGACCAAACTCTACCGTACCAATTTCATTATTCTCATTTGCAAAATCCTTCTGTTTTATCAGATTTACGCGAAATCGAGGACTGTTAATTACCACGTAGCTTCCTTTAGAACAAAGTAAACCCCTGATGTGTTTTTAAGGTAATTGTGGTAGCAGGCTGTACATTGTAACCTTTCCAGTTTAACCATGTTTAAGGATGTTTTTAGGTTTATATCAAAATTTGTATCTATTTCAAAGATTGTGTATATATATATATATATATATATTGCGATGTATTATTAGAAAAATAAATAAATAATTAAATAATATAGTCGGCCTACTTTGGCTAGCTCAAAATAAAAAAATTGCTATGTAATATGTTATAAAAATAAATAATCTTCACGTTGGTTACGCCAATAATACAAATTAAAATGACTTGTTTGTCAAACGAAGAACTTAATTTTCAACAATACATCAGCATATTTTATAATAACAAAGATCTCAGGGTTAATTTCGTGGCCTCTCCAAAGATAGTTATCTAATTACAATAATAAATAACACAAATACAAAAATAAACCAATTGTGAACTTATCTTTATCCGGCTAATTATTGTTGAACGGACCTTTACATCTTGATCTCTTCAAATCTGCTAACGGTAGCAATTTGGACCTTTTTCATCCAGATCTTTCGTCGTGACAGGTTGCTGACCTCTTACAACTTTTGTAGTTACAAGTTGTTAAAATCCAATGATATACTTCAATAACTTTTGTTTAAATGTATTAAACAGATCAGGTACGTAAATTTCCAAATTGATCTTTTAATTCATCCCAAAATTGCTTTCAATGAACTATAACTTTATTTAAATTCCAGGAACGTTGGAAATAAACAACACAATTTGACCTCCAAACTCCAGGTAAGATTTAATCTTTTAGAATTTAAACACTTTCGTAGATTGAAATTAAATGAGATTTATTAATTTCTTTCAACACATAATGAGCACATCACATACGGATATTTTAACATTTTAAATAACTTTGTTGAATTCCCGAAATTTAACCTCAAATACAAAATGTAAACAATCTTAGGCCCCTCTAAACATTTGCAAAATTAGTCTTTATACAATAAAATTTTAAATTGGGAGCGCACAAATAACGTGTGCTTACTCTTCAAGCTCCAAAAACAGACAAAATTTCCCAAAATGGGCCCAAAAATCACCTTCTACTTTAAAATGCACCAATGGCAAACCAGAAACTTATCTCTACGATCATCATATGTTTTGAAACATTTTAAATTTGCATATAACAAGATAAATAAATTATAAATTAGGTCAATTAGTCAAAGAACTGCCACGTAGAGGTCTTCCAATGTTAACTATCTTATACAATGCTGTTCTCAGGCTGGGATAGTTTGTGGAAAGTTACGCATGTGATTATGATTCTCAAGTCTGGGAAATCTCTACATGAAGTCAACTCCTACAGGCCAATTAGTTTGCTACCTACGAGCATATTAGGCAAATTCCTCGCAAAACTGATAATCAGCAGACTAATACCAATAATAGAGGAAGACTTCATCATACCAGACAACCAGTATGGATTTAGAAAAAGCCGTTCTGCTATTCAACAAGTCCATACAATTGTAAATGCCATTAACCAAGCTTTTGAGGACAAACAATTGTACAGCTGCTTTTCTTGATGGTAGGCGTTCGACAAGGTGTGGCATACAGGCTCTTTATTCAAGCTAAAGGAATGCCTTCCCCCTGAGTATTCCTCATCCTTGAGTCTTACTTCTCAGGAAGATACTTCCAAGTAAAATTTGATCAATATTTATCCGTTGTTCTTCCTATCAAATTGGGAGTACCACGGGGTAGCGTCACTAATCCGCTGGTATATCTGATCTATACAGCAGATATGCTTAAAAATGAACATTCTCTTTGCTGGAGACAAAGTTATTATGGTAGGGCACAGTGACCCCGTAACAGCAGCAAATTGCCTAGTCTAGATGAAGTCCTGCAGTGGTACAAAAAATGACTTTTAAAATTAAGTGCAGAAAGATCTTTCCACATTGTTTTTACCGAACGCAAGGGTGTCACACCACCAGTATTCCTTAATAATATTCCGCTAATAGAAGTTCCGGAGATAAGATACCTAGCCATACACCTGGATAAGAGCCTTGTTATGTTATTTTCGAATTCCCCACTGTATATGAATAAATTTCTTAATTCATTTGTCGCGTCGTAAGAATTGGTTACGCTATTTTAATTACCGTTTGTATATTGGATATGCTTTTGGTTACATTGCGTCTTTAAAGAATTAAGCATTGTTAAGCTTGTTCGTGTTTTTCATCTTGGAATAATTTACAAACAAAGGAGTCTCAAATTTGTTCAAGGTCCTTCTTTGATGCGATGTTTTTCACCGTGCAGACGGAGTCCCTGGAAAACATTTCTCAGAATTAATTGTTTTGCTGCATTGCAATATTGCGTCCCGAGGGTTTTCCCAAAACCTACACGCGACATTCCTTCTAGAATTTTTTTTGCGTAACATTTAATAAGATGGTGCAATTTTGAGGGGGAAGTGCAGGTTCCGATTGTATTCTGGAGTCAGTGAAAGCCAGACTATCGAGACTAGCGGGTGAGCCGGCAGATTGTTTGTTTTCCTTTTCCTCGCGGCGTTGGCTATCTTACGTTATTACCGTACC
>JABXWE010051834.1:0-11397 GCA_014611495.1 Limonius californicus | reverse complement strand
GTAATTACTTCATCAAATAATCGTTTGCACATATTACGCGATAAAACCATTAATCTAATTACTTATAATTTCCACTAAATAATCGATTTATAATTAGTTGACCATATATCCCAATTTTAGATCATTCAATTAATTGATTATTTGATTAGGTAATTGTTCGGTTGATCAATTACTGCTCATTTATTTAATTAGCAAACTTATTATTATTTTTTAGTAGCATGAAACATTTATTGTGAGTGAAACTAAAGCATAGAGCTTTCGGGCTGTTTCTGGCTTTCTGACTGGTAAATCATTAAACTAACATGTTTTTGGACATACAGGGCGTTTGCACGTATACTAGCCAGATAATTTTTCCTCAACTCCTAGAAATATTTTCTCACGGTCGTTTAATCCGACCTCCCATAATTCCATTGGGTAAACGATTTTTGGTTCTTTGGCTATATTATCCAATTAATCAATTAGTTGATTACCTAATTAATCGGTTGTTCGCAGAATCGACTAATTGTCAATTATCCAATTAGTCAAACACGTTGATATTATTATTCCCGAAATTTTAAGAAGAAGGCAGTAGGTTCTTGTTGCATGTTACTGCACCTGACCATTCTGCACTAATTGTGGAGGCACTTTTCGTTAAACACGGCTTTGTTGGCACTAGCAGACTCCTTCCTTTGTGAAAACTGTTTTAGAGAGAAACTATTTCAGAACATATTAGGAAAAATGCAGGAAATTCTAGTTAATATATGAAATTACATGAAAGAGTAATCTTTTTTATCATGTACAAACACTATTTACTAAATAATAAACGATTTAAATCACAGTATCCTGTCTGGGATAATTGAGAATAGACCTTACAGATAATTAAAAAAGTCCAATAAGTGTATAAGTAAAACAGTGCTGCTAATAAATATGGCGTTACCTACGAGAAAAAGATTATGCTTTGTGCACAACGGTGCATCGTCACGTTGAACTAATAAATGTACTTAAATAATTACTACAATTTCCAATCGCGGCCACCACGATCTCCAGACTTCAACGCTATTGCAATCGTATTATGAGACAACCACAGCTACCTCCACTGATAAATGAAAATCAATTAAATAGCTCATACATAATACGGGAAATAAAATTAGTCCTACACCTGTAGCTTTTCAAAATGTATTCAATGCTTATTATGCGACATCCTCATTAATATGTAGTGCTGGCCAACCAGAACCGACTCCTGTCATTTAATATATTGTTTGTTCGGTTAGAGAATTATTGTTTATTTTCATTTGTATGCAAAGTCGGTGACTGAAATACATCGTGTTCGATATCTTTTTAGATACGTATGCACGTGTATGCTACTGTAATTTACGTTAATATTCCTGTAAAAGTTTTTAAATTCGCCGAAGCCGACGTGCTATACCATATTAATTACTCCTATTAATTATTTTAAATTATATAGGTATTATGTATATTTTCTTATGCACGGGCATGTATGTCAAAATGTAATATTTAAAAATTATTGTTTTTTATATTACTGAATAGTAGATTTCGGACCTGTAGGAATACATTTTATTTGTTTATGTACAAATTTAAATAATCTTTGTCAATACTGAACCTAAACCGAGTCTTGTATTTCTCTAATAAAATGATATATTATTATGTTTCTATCTTTATATTTGGTAAAGGGACCTACATACGCGCCCCCACATTGAAGCTATAATAATATTACGTTTAAAAAAATGCTGTTTTAGTCGCACCCGTAATAAAGATGTGTTCCCTTTCATATGCAAAAAAATATTATTACAATATTATTACATGAGTTGTTGAAACAACACAAAGAGCACACTTCACACAAAAACTTTAGAAGAAGTCTTATTTCAGGGTTTATTAGATACAATTTTGGTTACTGGTGTATAACCTTAATATTCTGCTGAGCTGGTTAATTGATCAAAGCGAAGGATACAAGCTAATAAATATGAATTTATAAAATATGGATACAACAAACAAAAATTAATTAAATGTTATCGAATTATCCAAGTTTTTTTATTATAAAACGTTAAAAAACTTTAACAATAAAATGACAAAATCACATGAAATAAATACTAGATTCTAATCTGACAAGGCACTTTCAAACGGACCCACCTGTTCACATAGAAGCACTTGCTTATTTTCTTCTGGTGTTGGTAAATGCACTAGCAGATATTAGGATGGCACTCCGGTGCCCAACTGATTCCAAACTTCTGAACGAATATCCACCACTTGTTGCTTTTTCTAAGTTCCTCGCAGAAAAACTTTGGACTGAGTATCTTCGCATTCGTAAAATCGTTTCACAAGGTAAGTAACCCAAATATTATTTACTGCTTATTCCTTCAGATGTTCAAATACACCCATAAATCGTAAATACGTTGCACCTTTATATTTTCTTTTAAGTTGCTAACCTCAACTTGCTTCACTTTTCAAATTGTTATTGATTCGATGTTATTCGTGTCCACATCCATTTCCAATGGGGAAGCAGAATGAAATTAACGTTAATCAACATAATCTTAAATATTTAAATAACTTTTTGAAAATATCTTCTACATCAAAACTGAAATTATAGATTCGTTATTTAGAAAGAAATGTTCTGATACCTCACACAGCCTATCAATTATGTTTTATAATAAAGTTCATGTTTATTTCAAACATAAATCACCTTAACTTAATAATATTACAATTAATGATTATGAAAATCATATAAATATGTTCTTCACACCTATATCCAAATATTACTCACAAAAACATACAATTGAAAGGTCCATTTTCCTCCAAAATTACATGTTAGTTGACAGTTGATATATTTTATTGTTTTCTAGGTGAAAAAGTTACAGTCAAATTTGATTACTACCTCAAATACCTTCATACAATTATTAGCACAACGAACGAGTAAAACGAAACAGAAAAATCAAAGGTTAGGCACATGACATTTACCTAGTTTCAACAATTTTTTTTTCAGGTTTAAACCATAAAATAGCTTTAAGTTTAAAATATATAATTTTGTAATACATTATCTAAATCCAAGTTCATATAAGACAGCAATATATTATATAATAAATTATATTCAGAGCATCATGATAATCTCATTCTCAATAAAAATATCTCAATTGAATTGCTCAATGTGTTGCGCAGTGCTGTCCGCCGCGTGCGGTCGGAAGTTATCGTACAGAAGCACGACCCCAGCATTCAGCAATCCTCCCCTTTTGTTTCGAGTCTCCCTTCTCAACTTTCATCCTACGCATCTGGATTAATTGTCGTAGCACGTTCCAAAAAACCGTAGCCGTAATGTTTCCATTCCCTGACGTTTGCTCTAACGTTTTGGCTTGGAGGAACTCGCTTGCATCCAAACTGATTTTAGTACTCATTGCCATTCGTTTCTTAACGATTTCGGAAGGTTAGGGCAGAGGCCATTTGTTAGGTTTTGTAAACATCAGTCAACATCGTTAGCAACCACCTCGTACAAACTTTGTGTTACTGTGGCCTGTAAGTGAGTGACAATTTCATACAGGATCATACGTAATATTTGAAAAACAGTTTTGGCTATTTCTGAAATTGTGAAACGTCGATGTATACAAATTTTTTAGTGAACATTTTAAAGAAGATTGTCCTTGACAGCAGAAAGTCTCCCACTATGTTCCTCGTCGTGCACGTTTGTTCGGTCATCTTTAAAATTCCTACACCAGTGTTTGTTTCATACACTCATACTGCCTGGACCATATACCTCGCATATTTAACGGTAAATTTCGGCAGTGTTTTTGTTTCTTGCATGGAAAAAATGATTCACAGCGAGGACTTCACACTTGACGGGATTTTCAATGGTACTGTTCACTTTAGCGCTTTAATATTGTCGTTGACAACAGAAAGTCTCCCACTGTGTTCCTCATCGCGCACGTTTGTTCGGCCATCTCTAAAATTTCTACACTAGTGTTAGACCTTTCATTCACTCATGCAGCCTGGACCATATCATCAACAGCCTTTCCGTCCCACTGCTGGGCATCGGCCTCTTCTCTGCCACGTGTTTCTCCTCAGCGCTAAGGTAGAAACACGGGGGACCTACAGTTTAACGTCGAATCCGAACGACAGAAATTCCAGAGAAGGTTTTTAACATTAAGATCCCACGGTTGCAAGCCGAATTGGGAAATTGTGTGTGGTGGGTTGCAGACAAGATTTTTATAAAACTGCATAGTTCTGCTTTGGTTTCGAACCCAAGCCAGAATCGACGTTTTATTCAGAAAGCGAGCGCTCTACCAACTGAGCTACCACAACACTGGACCATATACCTCGCATATTTAACGGTAAATTTCAATGTTTTCGTTTATTGCATGGAGAAAATGATTCACGGCGAGAACTTCACACATGATGGGATTTTTAATGGTACTGATAACTTTAGCGCTGTAATATTGTCATTGACAACAGAGAGTCTCCCACTTTGTTCCTCATCATGCACGTTTGTTCGGCCATCTCTAAAATTCCTACACCAGTGTTAGACCTTTCATACACTCATGCTGCCTAGACCACATACCTCGCATATTTAACAGTAAATTTCGGCAATGTTTTCGTTTATTGCATGGAGAAAATGATTCACAGCGAGCACTTCACACTTGACGGGAGTTTCAATGGTACTGTTCACTTTAGCGCTGTAATATACAGTGCAACGACAGAACCACGATAAAGTGACGTATGGCTAGTTCATCAACCACTAAAGTATCCCCACAATGCACTAATCTGACTACGCCCCTCATTCGACGGGAATATTTAAAGGGCTCTTAGTCCAAATAAGCCTCGTATTTACTTCTGTAAAATGTATTTAGACTTTTACGACACAGTTATTTAAAAAAAACTACTAATTTTGAAAACTTTTCGCACGTGAAAACATATTATTGCTAATATTGAATTGGAAGTTTTAATATTGTAAATAATTTTCCGAATATTACGTTTGCAAATAATTACAGTTACAAAGCTCCTGCTGTAATCGAGTTCGAGTGTATTTCCAAGCCAAATACGAGTTTTTTAAATCATACAATAATTGTTTTGAATGTTTTGTTTAAAATTCCAGTCTTTTGTACAATTCTTCTGCTTTATCTCTTACGATACGTAGCGATCTTCTCTCGTATGCCTCCTAGAAGACCTGCAGTTTAACGTGGGCTCCGAACCACGGGAAGTGTAAACACTTCTACTCCAGAGAAGATTTACTGGACAGAATACCTCGCTGGTTTGCAGGGAGAACGAAAATACGATGTTCCGGTGCCGGGAATTGAACCCAGGACCTTCAGCTTAGAAGTCTAACGCGCTAACCCACGGTCGCCTCTTTTTACAATTAATTTCCTAATTTTTCCATTCTATATAAGCATATAACAGTAGTATTTTGAATGGAATTAGCAACAAAAGAAAGCATAAATGAAAATCTAACGTGTTTAATAATCGAACGAATGTAAGATTAATTAATCATTACAAAAGGCCAGCGGTGTTGAAATAGGGTTATTGTTTACATAATTTTACGTCTTGCGATTCGAATCTGACATCCGACTTCGTCCGTTGCATAAGATGTTATTTCAAAGATGTTTAAATAGCCGCGATTGTTTATGCTCATATTCGATGGCTGAGATAATTATTACTTTTATTATCTAAATAAAACAATTGAAATTATTGTTATTTCGACGACTGTGTTTATCTGTTTTTAATTCCTCTCTTGCTAAACATCCTTCAGAATCAGAAGGTGTTTAGGTTTTGCGCAATGTCCATTATAGAAATTACACAAAATTTGCTTATTGTTACCAACAGGAAGTAAACTTTTAGTTCGAACGTCTCCGAACTGGAAATGTGTACTGATTTTCCGCGGGATTCCCGACCTCGAATTACTCACTCTGTTGACTCCACATATTGAAACATTAATCGTGGTTGATTAGAAAATATAAGCCCACTTACTATTTACAACAATAGATAATGGTTCACACCGAAAGTGTTTAAAAATCGATATTTAACAGGCTTAAATAACAACAAAATATAAGAAATTTTAAGAAGAAAACTTAAAAAGAAAACAAAAATAGAGAAGATATTGCAATCTGCAACAAAAAGTAACAACATTTTCCGGTTAAATTGAAAATTTGCAGATATAATTTCATACTAAAGCTTTTACCTAGTTTATATCAATAATACAATTAAACAAAAAATATAGTTTAATCACATTACACTGTCAAATACTTGAAAAAATGTACGCGAATCTTATAATACTACTAACTCTAAATTATTTGAAATAAACTTAGAATTCAAAGAATTCAAGTTATTGTTTACTACAGTCGGGATGTAGCGCGCTACCGCAGCTAGAAATTTATTTTGTGTTGCAATGCAGTTCGCTACTGGGATGAAGGCTAACATATACCAGTAGCGAGCTACAAAAATGCAATAAGTGTAGGGCAGAATCAGAAAAACATCAAGAATATCATTTTGCTCGAAAATTTTCATTTCAAATGGATTTCACATCAAAGCTTTAGCTAGAAGATGATTAGCTATCTAAGTTAATAAAGTCCAATGTTAAAAACTATTACAGATAGGAGTAGCAATAAGCATAAAAAGTTCCTATTAATTATAAACACCAACAATAAAGGGAAATGAACGCCCAAAGTCCTCGGTTATAATAATCCTAAACATCCTGCATTGGTACATTCAAATTTGATTATTAGAGAATACAATTATAGGTAAATATGATAAATCAGTCTTGAGATACGTATGTTTTTTCCTAAATGTAATCTTGAAACCTATTACTTTTAAAATAATTAGAAAATCTATATTAGTATATTTTATAACAAAAAAACAGGATATTTTTTGTCTTCTGGTCCTTAACTGATTGATGTGAATATATTAAATGACTCGAGATGTTCTATGCGTGAAGCATGTTTAAAATAGGGAAACGTCCCAATATTTCTCCAAAATAAAGATCTTGAAATCGTTCTTGCATTTTTTCAAGAAAATAAATTTAAAATAAGTATTAGAGGCGCCCATTCAGTGATCTCCTTCTTCATAGAGTGCTTTATCTCTTACGAGATATAGCGACCTTCTCTCCTATGTCAGTGTTGCGCGTTTAAAGTGCCACAGACGTAGAGGACCTACAGCTTAACGTGGGCTCCGAACCACGGAAAGTATAAATACTTCTACTCCAAAGAAAATTTACTAGGCAGAATACCTCGCTGGTTTGCCATTGCCTTGCGAGGTAGCGCATCTATCATATACTTTTATTAGGATATTGTATGGCATTTCTAAAAAACCATCCTAAATCTTTAGAAGCCTTCCTAGATATCTAAACATATCAATGCATAGCATTAGTCTTTATATTGTAATTTGTACAAATTTTCCTTGGGAAAATCGTAAAAATCCGTAATTTTACACTCATTTGTATTTAATTGAAAGCATTATAATTACTGTACCATGCAGTCAAATTGTATAATTTGTTTTGAAAAATTTTCCCATTTTGTATATTTCTTTATGTATTTTGAAAGTAAAATAGTACAATAATTATGGCTGTAAAGTTGCCAATATAATTTTGTTATGCGTGTATACAGGGTGTCACAAAACGTGCCGGCAATATTTCAAGGATGAATTCTAGAATTTATTTAGAGTCGAAAAGTTCTGATAAACATATATTCTAAACGTAACCGTTAACGAGTTATTGTTTATTTCATAATTTATGTGGATAAAATGTTAGTTCAACGAATTTTATGAAACAAATCTTTTTTAATACATTTTTATTATTTTATTTATACAAGAAATGTTCAAAATTATCTTCATTGTGTTCGATGCACAAAGCCGCACGTCGCGTTCTTAATATAGTTGCTGGGATATTCCTAATAACATCGGCAGCCTGCTGTATTCTTTGGCGTAATTCTTCTACCATATGCAGTTCAGTAGCATAAACAATCTGTTTCATGTGACCCGAAACATAAAAATCTAATGGAGTCAGGTCCGGCGAACGCGGTGGCCCTACTAGGGCCCCTTCTAGTTCAATCCATCTTCCCGGAAATGTGCGTTAAGCCAAGCTCTAACAGAAAGACGTTGATGTGCTGGTGTCCCATCGTGTTGATACCACATTGCACATCTAATATTTAATGGCATACCTTCCAGTAATACAGGTAGAGAGTTTTCTATTCGTAATTCGCACCATTCAAACGGTGTGGCAGTTCAAATGGTCAAATCAGACGATCATTAAGAATACCAGCTATCCTATTAACACTAAATCTATGTTGATAATGCGAGCGTCTTCTTAAATGAGAATTTTCTGCAGCCCAGTCATGAAAATTATGATAATTATTGACACTATTTCGTGTGAAAGAAGCTTCATCGGTCCATAAAATATGCGGTAGGTTTTGATTATTTTGTACCCAATTACTAAATCTCAAACAAGCTTCAAAATCATTACCTAGAGCTTGAACTCTTTGATGATGATATGGATGTAAGCAGGCACTTCTTATTATTTTCTAACCTGGTTTCCACATATTCCAGTACGTAAGAACTTGTTCATCATCGTTTATGAGTCTATGGACAACTCATTGGCCAACTGCATATCTTGCGTTGAAAGTGCCATGTTCCCTCAGCTGACGATGTGAATTAAAGAAAACTGCACGCGTAGGCAGTCTTCTATTGGGATATCTTCTACGACATTCTTGTTGAGCTGCTAAAGCATTTCCATCACACGGACCGTAAACATAATGAATATCTGCATATTCTTCATTTGAAAATAACATTGTCATTGTGAATCATTTTATTAAAAACGATGTTCAAATGTTACCAAACAAGTTTACAATTCAGATTAATCTATTGGCTCATAAAATAAAATTCATATTATACATACGTAGAAGAAGAATGTTTAGATTTATTATACATTATACATTAATTTTTTAATTTTTCTGCTATTATTGTTTGTCTTAACAATGGTTTCAAGGGAACGTACTTATACAAAAATGAAGCTTATAAGGATATTAATTTACAGATATGTTGAAATAATTATGTGACTACTGAATCCAGGGCTACGACTATAAGCGGAAAAATCCTAGGAAAAAGAATCAACTGAACAAAAAGCCATGGAAATAAAACACTTTTATTAAATTTAACGAACGGATTGTTCTATTTTGATTTGTATTTTAAAATCAATATCCATCAGAAAACTATTGAAATTGCTACGCAGAAATATCAATCGCACAATTTGGAATTTTTGATAGTTTTCTTTCTATTCGATTTTACTTTTCATGTCTTTCTTTCCGTAGATTGGTTTGTGATTGTTAATATACATATACGTTAACTTATTACTTTATTCTAAGACAAACTTTAAACCAAAAATTTAGGGAACATGTTTAGGTCAAATAATTTTAAATTCAAAAATCAAGAAAAGTTATTTAAAATATTAGGAAAACAATGAGAGATTCGTTTTTAAGGAAGGCTTGGGTAAGTCACAATTGTAAAACAGCCTAACAAAAATATATCATTATTTAGTTTGAAACACTCTTTCTCGAAATCAATACTACTTATTAGTAGAAAATCTTATTTTTTACTTGCTCTTGTTTATTTAATACAGACAGAATATTTCATTTATACACATATCCAAGTCTATCAATTCCTTTAGCGTCATTTAAAACAGTTTCGATTTTAAATTTTTTGCAATCAATTTGCGCTTCCATGCGGTGTAATCCGCCACTGATTATCGACTTTTTCTAGAACGCTGTGCAAATTTCGAAACTTACATTAAATTTTATCAAACCGTTGGGAAATAACTTAAAAAACAGAAGCTTCCTAATTTTAATTAATTAAGCTTTCGGTTAGATCATAATAATGAAATTACCAAAATTTAACATAATCGGAGTAGAAATTGCAAAGCTTATTTATAACGACATCCTTCGTTCGGCGAATGAAGTTGATTGGTTGTTTTTGGCTCGCAATTTTAAGCCTAAAAATTGTCATAATTTTATTTAAACAAATTTAATATTTTACTGAGAACCTGGTTGGCATGCAAAAGTCGATACTCTTCCATAAAATCTATAGCAACTTTTCGCATTATTTTAAACACCTGTAGGAACAAACGCTTAAAAAGAATAACTGAATGATAACAAATTTTTAGAAGTATTAGCAACAATAAGTACACCAAAAATTCTAACGAAAATATTCTTTTAATTTGGTGCATTTGATTCATTCATTTCATCACTGATTGAGACAATCACTCGATTGTTGTATAATAACAAGTTGATGCTATTGATTAGCAACAATGGTACGCCTAATTATTTACGTACATTTATTGCTAATTTGTTTACTTTCAGGTTAGTTACTAATTAATTGTAACTATAATCAACGAAATGTTGTAAAATTGGGTATAAGAGCAGCTTCAATAAAACATAAAGTGGAATTTTCAGATGACAAGCAAGATAATTAAATAATTTTAGAAATAGTAAATATGAAAAAAAATCAGAAAACGCTATTATTTCCCCAACATGATTAAATATGGTTTCGTCCAACACAGCAGCGTTTAATAGAAGTAAAATCAATCTATAGTTGTTCAATAACAGCTATTGTTTTACAAAAATGGCACATGTGAATGTCTACGTAAAATTATTGCCAATTTGTTTAGTTTCAGTGTTCCTTACTAATTAATTGTAAATTATAATAAACGAAATTATGTAAAAATTATTACAAGAACAACTTTAATGAAACATAGGGCGAAATTTTCATAGTACAAGAAACAAAATAATTATTTTAACTAATAGTAAATAAAAAAATAGCCAGAAAACACTAAACAAACTAAAATCAATCTATTGCTGTTTAATAAGAAATTGATCAGCAAAAATGATACACCTAATTAATTATAGACGTAAATTTATTGCTAATTTGTTAGTTTCAGTTCACTAATTAATTGTAATTACAATGAACGAAATTTTGTAAAATTATGTACAAGAACAGTTTCAATGAAACATAAGGCGGAATTTTCAGATAACAAGCAAGTCGAACATAGTATCAATCATAGAATCAATCTATAGTTGTTCAATAACAACGATTGATTTACAAAAATGGTACAGGTGATTATATAAGTAAAATTATTACCAATTTCTTTAGTTTCAGTGTTAGTTATTAATTAATTGTAATTATAATAAGCGCAATTTTGTAAAATTATGTACAAGAAAAGCTTTAATGAAATATAGGGCGAAATTTTCGTATTACAAGAAAAAGAAATAATTATTTTAACTAATAGTAAATAAGAAAAATTGCCAGAAAACAGTAAAAAAACTAAAATCTATCTATTGCTGTTTAATAAGGAATTGGTCAGCAAAAATGATACACTTAATTATAGACCTAAATTTATTTCTAATTTGTTAGTTTCAGTTTGCTAATTAATTGTAATTATAA
>JABXWE010051833.1:0-10366 GCA_014611495.1 Limonius californicus | reverse complement strand
GGGGGGGGGGAGGCATGCAATAATACACTATTACAAAAGAAAAACACTGTTTATTAATAAAATTGATTTTTGAGCAGTAGTTTGCAAGGATTAGTTGCAAATTTTCTAATTACAGCTTCCACTAATTGTTCCTTGTTTGCGAAAATCCATTTAACCTATTTTCACCAATAATGCTTCTAAGCCATGTTTTAATTTGGCGAAGGGAATTGAATGAACGAGATTATTCTAGAAAGGTCTTTGTTGCTACGAGCTAACTATACATCCATCTGTGATACGTCATAAGAACTACAACCTGTACGTGTATTATACACGTACAGATTGTAGGGTAACTGACCCATATTAACGTTAGTTTGTTTAAAGCAACAGAACCGAACAGTTTATTAGGTATTTATAAAAGGTACACTGGAATTGGGTTTTAAAATCATGTCCACTTTAAGTAAAATAATAATAACATATGCTTTATTAGCTCAATAGCTACGTAATAACATTGCACAAATGGTAACATTGGCAATAGGAACAAAAAAACACTTATACTAGACATTAACTAGCAACTTAGCCTAGATACATATTAATATACTAACCTAACCAACAATCTAACTTATATCTAGTAATACTTAATTACTGATCTTCCTTAAGAACAGGTTTAATTTTGTTTTTAAAAACTTTGATGTTGAGCGAATCCTGTACATCACTTGGTAAGCTACTAAACAATCTTACTCCTGAATAGATTACAGAATTCATAGTACCTTTTTTATATGTAACGCCTAAATATAGATTGTACATTGGCGGGTGTCGTGAGTATGTATAGCTGAGACCGATACAAGCTTCTCGGTTAGATAGTTAGGAAGAAGTCCATTTTTAATTTTAAAAATAAGTATTAATACTTGCTGTTAAATTAGGTTCCGAACATTTAGCCAGTCCAATGTTTGAAGCATGTCTTGCATTTTTGTATATCAGTTAGTGTTTAATATTTTCCTCATCGCCTTATTTTGCAGTTTCTGCATCCTATTCAAATCATCATTGCATAACATGAACAATATTGTTGAACAGTATAATATGTAATGAGGAAATATAATACTATTATATATTTTGATAGCAGCAAACCTTGTTATGCTGTTATTAACCCTTTGAAATACTCCAATTTTTTGGGAAATTTGTTTTTCGATGTAGTCTGCTAAAGTTCTTCGCAGAAAGATGTTGTTTTTAATATTTGTAAATTGTTTAAATCGGAAACCGAGTGTTACAGTTTAACACAAATTTTAAAAAATGGTGTCAAGTGCTACAGGGGTGTCTGTAGGAACTATCGAACGGATTGTTAAAGAAGGCAATACTCCAGTTTACAGTGAGACTGAAGGCGATTATCATGAAAAGATAAATTATTCAAATTATAAAACACTGATTACGAAGGAATTAATAATATAATTGTTGGTAGCAGATAATGCACCGTGCCACAACCTGCAAATAAGTCAAGCTCCTAATAGTATAATTCCAAGAAAACAGACATGATCTATTGGTTGGTGAGGTCGCGGTTTCTATATACAATTTTCATGTTCCGTTCATTTTGTATTGGCATAAAGACGTGATAGCACATCATTTGCAATAGCACAAACTTAAACTAGAAATGGTTATTTAAACAATTTCTCATAAATTATTAATTAAATCGCAATATTCAAAGAAGTAATTTATAATTTTTTTAAGGTATTGGAAATCATTACGTGCACTGCAAGCTAATAAGAGCTTTATCAGAAAACAACACCCGCTCTGCAAGATGACACGACAATAACCATGAAAATATAAAAACAAAATAAAATCGCTCGCATCTCGCAAATGGCTGGTTAGTAGACCGATATTCATTAGATATTTAAGCTTGTTACAAGTTGCCACAAAACTTCTTTTTTGTGCAATAGTACGCGAAGTGACAACTTCGCGTACGCCATGCAGGCCGTAAAATTTAATTTCTCGGCCGCTGTCATAGCGACGGCCGTTAAAGTTACTTTTTCTATTTCGGTTTTATAAAGCCGTTCTAAGCGCACTGTTTTAGCTTAAAAACAGTACGTTAAGGAGGCCTATAATCGTACTGTTTTTAGTTTGTTTTTTTTTACGATGTTGGTAGTTCGATTTGAATTTGAAAGTTTGAAATGTCAGTTTCAGCCACCTGTCAGTGCTGCCATAAGTGTTTATTAAACAACTCCCTGTTAATCGATTGACGTAAAATTTTCTACATAAATTTATTTGAAATACTCTTAAACTTCCTCAATAGAAAAAATAGTATAAAGAACACGTTTCATAAGACCACTTGTCGCACTCGTCCGTTGAAAAACTCGACGCTTCGCGTCTCGTTTTTCAAACTTGGACTCGTGCGTTAAGAAAAGGCCTTATGAAACTAGTTCTTTAATATACTATTAGCGGCCGTTGTCATTAGCGACGGCCGTTAAACTGAATGTCACATATACATACATATTCATTTTGACACATGAGAATGGACAGTTTTTAGAAATTATTTATTATTTATCTCATTTCCATGGTAACATGAAAGCCGCCCGTCTTTCTATTTACGCCGAAAATTATAATTTTTAAAATTTCATCAATAATTATTGAGGATTCTACACAATTGCACAAAAAATATTGTGTATACTGCGGCCGCGTCATTCTTTACCGTCCTCGAGGTTGCCTTGCCTCGGCCGCAAGCGGCCTCGGCGTCAATCTTCCTCTCGGTACGTTAAAGAATGATTTCGCGGCCTTAGTATACAAATAACTATTGTCATTACAGATCGTGAAAACAGCGATATATGTAAACAGTTTAAGCACAATGTTAGTGATTGTTTATGCATATAGTGCTACAGGATGTCGATCGGTTGTCCAATAACATGATTATTGTTATATAATACTAATGAACTACACAAAAAAAAAACACAGAATGTTGTACTGATTATGTGTATATTTAAAAATAGCTTGTTTTTGATAGTATTACGTGACTGTTACAATTTAATACTTTCTTTAACACCCTGTATAATTCCTAGCTTGTTTTATAAAACTCGGTTTGCATATTGGTTTCAGTATAAAATATGCCCGACTGTAGGACTTCTGCTCAAGCATAACTTGTCAATCGTCATGATAACCTATAACGCTGTCAACATTGTATTCGTGGTTGAGCAGTGTGATAGTAAATAGGTACCATAAATAAGCCGTTTCCACGTTGCGGGAGCACTTACAATTTAGTACATTCCTAAGGTGTGATAAGAAAAAAAAGTAAAATGCTTACCGTACTTTTACTACTTTTAACTGCTGAACATCTTTATGGACATGATATCAAAGGATTTGATGACACAATCTTATTTGATATTAATTGGCCTGGAAGTAATGTAGACACTTTAAATTTGGCTGAAGAAGACCACATAATCCTTACTACAGCATTCAAGGAAAAATACAAATGCATGTTGCCAAATCTTCAGCAGAAGGAACCAGCTGCAATGGATAGCTATAACGGGCCTAACCCATTAGAGCTTATATCACCATTATTTAGTCAGTCATCATGTTCGTACCGTCTGGAATCATATTGGACGTACGAAGTGTGTCATGGAAGACATATTCGTCAATATCATGAAGACAGAGAAGGTAAAAAAGTAAAAGTGCAGGAATATATCTTAGGACAGTGGGCAAAAAATTACTATGACGTATTACTTGATGAAATGAAAGTATCGGAAAAAGAATCAAAGGACGTATCAATACCCATGAAGAAGATTGATGGAGTTAGTTTACCATATTTCGAAGTCACAATGAGCAACGGTACGCAATGTGAATTGAATCAAAACAAGCCGAGGCAGACGAAGGTGATTTATGTTTGCTATGTGCATGGAAAGCATGAAATATTTTCTTTCAAAGAAATTTCCACCTGTGTATATGAAGTAGTTATTCTTTCACCGTTGCTCTGCAGTCATCCGAAATATAAACCTCAGGAAACAGGTGAAAACCAAATTGACTGCTTACCTCTAGAAGATAGCCCCAATAAACCTCGTAATTTAATGAAGATGAAAAAGGAAGCCACAAGATTACGATTTAAATCAGATATTGAACGTATTCGTGTAGAATTACATCCTTTAGATCTAAATGAAAAAGAAGAACCTCCTAAACTTCCTGAAACTCCAGTTGATACTACACCAGTCGAGAATTTTCTTGCGGGAAAAAATTGTCTTAGTGGAGGTACAGGTTGGTGGAAGTACGAGTTTTGTTATGGACGATACGTAGAGCAATTTCATATTGAGAAAGGTGGTAACAAGGTATCCATAAATTTAGGCCGGTTCAATAAAGCGAAACACTTAGAATGGCTTTCTACTCATCCCCATAAGCGTCCAAAGCCACAAGGGCAAAGAACTCAACTATCACATTTATATGCAGATGGTAGCGTTTGCGATAAAACAGGAAAACCAAGACAAACTGAAGTTAAATTGAAATGCTTGGAGAATGCATCCAATCTTAATGCTGTTTCTTTGTATTTACTAGAACCGAGATACTGTGAATACATTTTAGGTGTTGAATCACCACTCATCTGTGATATTTTAGCACGGGCTGATGAAAATGGTTTGGTAGCAAATGACGATGATGGAATTATTGAAGATGAAATTTCTACAATAAATATTATTAGAGTGTAATTGGGTTGAATTATATTGATTTTATAATATTTATTTGTAAATAGTAGAATTTAATAAATCATGTAAAGTGTGTATGTACTGAATAATTTATACCACGTAAAATTTAAAAATAATTTTGATTTTACTATCAAATTATCTCTATATAAATTCCATGCAAATTTAAAATGTAAGGTGAAAATTATATTGGTTTTGTATGATATAAAAGTGTCCAGTTTCTGTGATGCAAAAACATAACACTTTTAACACATTACCCTCTCCCGCAAAAAGATTTTCAGTAATAGTTTTTTTTTTCAAAATAAACCTCAATTTTATATTTCTGTAATAATCTTTATTAAATCAAACTTCTTTAGTTTAACATAAATACACATTGCAACGTAAAGTATCAAAATTATTCATATTCTAAACTTCAGGTTTCTTGAAAGTCAGCCATTGATCTAATTGCAAAACAAATTTTGTCGTTATTTTAGAAACCTGTGTGTTAAAACAGGAACCTGATGTTGGAACTTTTAGCTCGCATTAGTACTACTGACTTGATTTAATGACTGCTACCATGGTAGGACCGTACATTATTTAATTTTGATGAGTGCTTAACTAGTACCAGAAGCATTTTTATGTGTGACAGACAAGGGTCTGAAAAAGTCCTCCATCAACAAAGCATGTAATTGTTTCTTGGAGTTTAAAGGTAGGCGCATACTATTCGCATCGCACGGAACGGACGGATCGCATTTTTGTTTGCTATCATACTGTATGTAATACTATTGAGTATCGCATATTATCCGCATCGGACGGATCGCATAAACGGAATTGCGGAATCACATCGTCGAAACACCATCAAATCCGTGAGATGCGGTGTGTGTTGATGACGTTATCACCTGTATGAACTTGCAAAACGTAAAGCTCTGGAAGTTTGACTGAAATGTTGGTACAGTTTATAAGCAGTTGAATATCTGAGTAATTAAAATACTAGATTAAGAAGTTAGTAATAACGAAAGCAAAAATAGATGATGTTACCCTAATTTCTGTGATGCAACATTATGAAGAATTGTACAATTTAAAACATCCGCAATATTCTGTTTTGCAAAGAAGGCAAAATATATGGGAAGAAATTGCAAAAATAATGAATTAAAAACAATTCTTCTTCTGAATTCATTTCGTTTCTAGGTGAAAACTGCGGCTGTAATAACGGGACTGCGTAGCTAAATAGTAGGCGTTACAACAAAATAAAATCCGTTCCGTCTCGACTTTTTGCAAATAGTATGCGATGTAGCCAAATAAAATGCGATCCGTCCGTTCCGTGTGATGCGAATAGTATGCGCCTACCTTAATATAACATTATTATTTCTGAAAAATAGATTTAATTATCGTATCAGTACTATGCCATTAGTTTATCTGCGTGTTGTGATCTTGGAATTCTTTAGAAATATTTAAATATTATATTACCTAAATCCCTTAATCAGTTACTTATTATTCAGAAAAATAAAGTACCTAATTAGAAAGTACTTAATGCCCATCTAAAACTCATTTGTATGAGAAATATCTTGTATTATAATTATTCCTATATACCCTGCACTGATTTAAGATATTTATTTGAGATTTACCTACTTGTCATCGAAGCTACCCAGGACTTGCTGAACAATAATATCCTCTGGGTTAAGAACCAGTCTGGCTAACAGGAGCCTCAATTATACAAAACTGACAAAATTTTGGTCAGAAGCTATTGGTGTCAGTTTGCGTACGTCTACTAGGAGACTAAGACTTCCTACTTTAACTTTTGGCCTACGAGGATGTAGATCAAGCAAAGGAACATTATCACTGGACACTAGCACAGTGGCACAAAATGCTATTCACTAATAAATCCACCTTTAATATCAATTATCATACTGGTGATATGTAGGTAGGTACATCAGAAGATTTTCTGGGTAAAAATACTTCCAAATAAAACACCCAACCTCTAGGGTCTGCCAAAGAAGTTTGTTGACTGTATGTAATCTCTGGGATGATGAATGCCACAATACATTGAAGCACTGTAGAATTAAGATGTTGCCTAGTTGGAAAGATTTTTTTGGGGAAGGAAAGTTTATTTGCTAGGACAACAGTGTACCATGCCATAAAGCAAACGTGGTTAAATCCAACCATTAAAGTCTACAAAATGAATTGGCCAACAGAATCCCTAGACCTAAGTTCCATCGAAAACTTGTAACGAAGGATAACTAACATCATTTCGAAGAAAAAAACGACAAAAAATGGATTTAATGGAAGCCCTTACAAATGCCTGGTTTCCAAGAACTTGGAAAACTGGTAAATTCTGTCAAATACAGTAGAACCTCAATTATCCGACACTCTATTACTTGTCATGCTCTATCATCCATCTAGGTCAGGCCACGCAAAATTCACCATCTTACAAGTACGAAAATAAAGCATAATTTAAGAAGTTTCTATTTTTCATCTATTCCACATATCCCCCCTGGTTCCAACCCTAACAGATAATAGAGGTTCTACTGTAGATGTAAATTAATCATCAGAAACAAAAATTGGCCGATAAAGTATTAAATTATTTTAATATTATTTTCAACAGTTGAAATTATTAATAATGTATTATTTATTTATTTACTAATTAACATAATCATTTTCCTAAAAAAAAAACTGAGTGAAGACACAAAATTAACAAATACATGAACATAAATATTTAAAAAATACTGTAAAATTTATTTTTTGTTTCTCTTTCTCAAATATTTGAAAATAAAATATCTTTAAAATTCTCGTTAGACATTTCCAATTTAATCAACTCTATCTTTCCAAATAAGTAAGGTAATAATACCACGAATCAAATATGACACAGCAATAACGTTCGTTGTTAAGCTAGCAACTATGTTTTAAGAAATAACAAATACTGATTAATTAAATTAATTTTTACTTTATGAAACACATCTTCTACGGAGTCTTTCCTAAAATCTGCCTTTTGCTTTATATTGCCTTATTTTCTTAGATATCCTCTGTTCTTCCATACTTTGTACATGTTCTCTCCAATTGTTTCTGTATTCTTTTATAAAGCACTGTTATTATCATCAACTAATTTTATTAGTGTAGCACAATTTAATTCGCTGATTGATCAAACCATAGGGTATCGTTTTATGTTATGTAGTTTAAATTAAAGAGGGTAAATAGGAAAGAGACGACAAGTCGGTTCAACTTTCCGACATCAAGTCGCCAACGTTTTGTCACATACGCCCATCTCTAATTTTGAAGTTTGAGTATTTTGACATTTCTGAAATTCAGATTTATTTAAGCTACCCTATTGTTTAATATTTAGAAGAATTACTTCTGATTTCAATCGAATACCGCATCAAGCGCTTAATTAACGGTAAATATATATTTGTTCTAATTTGTGTAGTGGAAGCCGACGTTAAAAATTATTTAGTTTGGTCTATTCAGACCTCACCTATACTATTTTGGGCTCAAAGTAAGTCGCAGCTAAAGTTGAAACTTAATAAATAGTTATATTTTTTTTAGATGGTACCTAAGTGTGCTATACCTGGGTGTTTAAGTGTGTATGGGAATAATGTTATATTTAAATCACTACCCAGAGTATCTGCTTTAAGAACAAAATGGTTAAGTAAAATCCAGAAGCAATTTGCTAATTGGCAACCTCCAACGGATTGCCGTGTTTGTGAAGAACACTTTGCTCCTAATATGTGGGAAACGTCAGTCAGAAAACTAAAGCAAAATGCATTCCCCACAATCTTCAAAAATGTGCACTTTTCTTCAGGACATCATGTTCCGCAAACGATTCATCATTTTGAAAGTCCTATTCAAGGAAAAGTAGCTTTATCACCGTTGACTCCAACAGAACTCCAACAAAGTTTTTCCAGTGAAAGTACACTTACCAGTGAGACTTCTTCCGATAATCGTAAAAAACGCATGGAAGAACGAAAACTCTATAAACGAAAATTGCGAAGAATTCAGGTAGCATATTCTGCTTTGAAAAGGCGCCATGCTACTGTTGTTCGTGAAAATTTAAAATTTTAAAAACAGCTTGAGATAGTGACATCCAACCAGTTAAGGTCATTATTTTCGGAAGACCAGGTCTTTGCTTTGGGAAAAAATAAAGCTAAACAATCAGCGCGGTTGAAGTGGAGTAATGAAACAATTTGAAAAAGTCTGAAGATGAAATTTGCGTGTGGTACAAATGGTTATGAACATCTTATTTCAGAAGGTTTTCCTTTTCCATCTGTGAGAACATTGCAAAGGAGACTAGAAAATCTCAAATTTAGTCCTGGCATTATTGAAGATATTTTTCATTTTCTGCAACTGAAAATCAAGACATTTACACCAGAACAAAAAATTTGCGTATTAGTTATGGATGAAGTTGCAATTATTCCAGGGCAACAATATGACGCTTCAACCAAGTCTATGATTGGTAAAACCACTTTACCCACTAATAAAAAAGAAAAAACAATTGCCTCTGAAGGATTGGTATTTATGCTTGGTAAAAATTGCAACATGAATTATATATTAAAGTATAATTTATTGATTTTCAGCTGGCTTGCAGTTTCGCTGGAAACAAATTGTGTGTTATCATTTCACTGGTAGATCTTTTGATCCAAATTCTGTTCTCCAAGTTATCACAACGATAATAAATAAAGCAAACGATATAGGACTAACTATAATAAATATCACCTCTGATATGGGTGCTGGTAACTTAGGAATCTGGAATTTGTTAAATATTTCTGCTGGAAGAAATACGGCTGTTGCTAATAGAGCAAAATTTAATGGAAACGACGTTTTTGTTATGGCGGACGCCACACATCTCATAAAGAATTTAAGAACAGCACTATATAACAATAAAACAATACAATTACCGCAAAGTGTTATTTCAAAGTATAATCTACCAAATAATATTGTGGAATGGCAACATATTATTGACATGGTAGAATATGACAGCCAACAAGAATTGAAGCTGTGTCCTAAACTGAAATTCGAAGACATCGAAATGAAAAGCAATTTTAACAAAATGCGTGTGGACAAAGCATTGCATGTGATAAGTCATGATGTGAGTTGCGGATTGAAACTTTTGGCTGAAATAAAGGACCCAAAATATTTAACAACTGCCTGGTTTTTGGAAATATATAATAAGTGGTATAAAATTATGACGACGAGAAGTATACAGTTGGCAATATCCAAGAAAAATATGGATGAATATTTGAAAACAATAAGTTTGTTGGAAGAACTAATTGATATAACCAGGAACTTGAAAATTGGACAGAAAAATCTCTGGAAACCGGTACAAAGAGGAATTTTAGTATCAACAACAACACTTTTAGATATCCAGGGTTTACTGCTGGACAAAGAAAACTTCCATTTTATTCTTGGAGGACGATTGACCCAAGAATGTGTCGAAAATCTATTTTCTGTAGTTCGTTCACTTCGCCGCATCCCAAGTGCTCTTCAGTTAAAAACATGTTTGAAATTAATATCTGTGTCACAATATATAAAAGAAATTCCAAGAAGTAATTACCATGAAGATGATCGACATTATTTTGATGGTTTATTAGAACATATAAAAAACAAAGTGTCTGCAGCTGAAATCCAAAATTTATCTAACCCAGAAAATGCGAAAGTGGAAATGGCACCATTGGGTTTTGCAGAAAAAAAATAGTTTGTATGTGATTTCTGGTTACATAATTCATAGCATCATAAAAAATCATAAAACTTGTACA
>JABXWE010051832.1:0-14345 GCA_014611495.1 Limonius californicus | reverse complement strand
CGCTGCGCTATAATAAACCGGTATATTTGGGCATGGCAATATTGGACCTTTCGAAATTACTTATGTACTCCTTTCATTACGAGCACATCTTACGTCAGATTAATAATCCAGCCACGTTACTATACATGGATACGGATTCTTTCATGTATTCCTTTACGGACGATATTTATCGAATTATTAGAAAGGAAATCGAAGACTGCGGGCGTGACGCTCCTTTTGACACTTCTGACTATCCGCCTAATAATTCTTTCGGTATTCCACAGATTAATGGTAAAGTTCTTGGCAAATTTAAAGACGAGTTAAACGGACGTATAGTTACCGACTTTGTAGGTTTACGTGCAAAAATGTACTCGTTACGACTCCAACCCAACCCCAATTATGAACCTAACCCTGACGAGGACGACGCTGACGACAACGACGACGACGCCTACTTTACTGCGTATGACAATAATGATTGCGTCATCAAAAAAGCTAAAGGTGTCGGTAGAACCGCATTAAGCAAACGTATAAAATTTCAAACCTATTACGACTCTTTATTTCACAACAAAATTTTCTATGCCACACATAGCACAATTCGATCTAAAAATCACGAGGTATCTACCTACAAAATTAAAAAGAAAGCCCTAGACCCTTTCGATGATAAACGTTACCTTCTTCCTGATGGCATAAGCTCTTTACCTTGGGGACATTATAACGTACCTCTGCAGCAGCAGTGATCGGAGGGTTCTTTTTTATTATATTTGCTTTAAATTTCAAATTGTTTGTTTTATTTTGCACGCTCAAGCGAATTATTTTATGTCTAAACCAAACACGATAGCAACATGTGTTTGCGTCGATGCAAGCCGATGATCTCATAACCGAACCGCCGCCGCGAGAACAAACAAGCTGACACATGCTTGACCTTCTGCGGCCTGTGGGAAAACAACCAGTTGCTGCTGTCCTCGCCTCGCCTCACCTGGCTAGCACGTGCTTGACCTTCTGCGACTATGCGAACAACATGATGTCATCGTCTCGCCTTGGTGGCGCGTTCCGTCTACAATATGCAAATAACTAGTTGCTGATGCAACATTCATGTCTGTTGCTAAGCGCGAGAAAGCACAAACATGTAACGGCTGCCTGTGTTAACTAGTTGCTGATGCAACATTGCCCGTCTGTTGCTAAGCGACGTGCCACTGCACGGATGTATTTACCCTAATAAAAAGCCGCCTGCCATATTATTGCTGTTGTTTTATTTCTGTGTTGCTTCTTAGTAGTATTGTATTAGCGGCAGTAGCAGTAGCTGCAGCAGCAAACTTAATAAATTTGTATTCAGTTTCATACTTTCAAATTTTTCTAAGTCAAACCTTAAAATGTACAATATCTCGGAAACGGGTGAAAATTTGGGGAAAATAAACGAAAAATTACCCCCTCCAACCGCCTGTCGTCATATGCATCCCTATACAACATATATAAAATACACACACCCCCTCTCACCACCTCCACCACCATCCCCCCGTTGTACCTATACTATAGTTAGTTACTTTAGTTCTTTAATTTTATTTCCAATTTTTCTAAGTCCAAACCTTAAAAATCCTTAAAATGTACAATATCTCGGAAACGGGTGAAAATTTGGGGAAAATAAACGAATAAATACCCCCTCCAACCCGCTGTCGTCATATGCATCCCTCTACAACATACATAAAATATACACACCCCCCTCTCACCACCATCCCCCTCGTCGTACCCCTACTTGGTTATTATTCTTTAGGCTACTATTACATTATTATTATTATTTTAGGTAATAGTTTAATTAATCATCAATTCACCACCACCAGCTTAAGCAAGCTATCCGGCGCGGGGAGCGGGGATAGCCGATATCAAATTGCTACATCCATGCTGCATACACGACCGGTTGGTTGCATACTCTCGCGACGTTTTCAGGGACATATATACCACTTACTACACTACCATATCAACAAGCCTCGGTGGCTGCGAGCAAATCATATCTGCTTCGTAATACAACGGTCCACGGGTCGAATCCCCACGTATTTATAAAAAAGTACGGCGGGTTGCATACCCATCTGCTCTACCGACTGAACAAGCACAGAACATATACCACTTGCTACACTACGATATCAACAAGCCTCGGTGGCTGCGAGCAAATCATCTCTGCTTCGTAATACAACGGTCCACGGGTCGAATCCCCACGTATTTATAAAAAAGTACGACGGGTTGCATACCCATCTGCTACATCAACTTCTTACACTTCTTCTTACACCTCCGCTACACCTTCTGGTCATTGCTAATACCCCCACCACCTCAACATCTCTGCGCAAAGAACCACTTCACACAGACCATCCGAAGGACCTCTCTCTCACACCATGAGCCATCCGAAGTACCTCTCTCTCGCACTCGTTACAAACACCCCACAAAAAAGACCTGCACCAAAACGAAATTTAACATGGGATTTCCCATAAGAGCAGTGAGCCAGAACCGGCCTTTTCATATCTACTAAAGGAGGTCCTTAAGAGACCGAAATTTGCGTCTAACACCGCAAGCGTTGACGGTGCATTCATGAACAGGAGTTTATAAACAGGGTGTGGATGAGAGGTGAATGATTTTAATTAAACGTGAATAAGACTTTATTTCCGGAATCACTGATGCGAAGGAAGCGCTCAAGGCAAGCCTGGGTGCACTCTTCTAGTCTTTTTGAATTTTTGTTTCTGGATGGGGAAGAGATCAATAGAGTTTTTGTTCTGAAGCAAATAAATTGTTTTATGAATAAGAAGGGTTCGAAACCGCTCTCGGATTCGGCGTCGGAGTTTTCAGGGTCAGTTGTGATTTCAACTATCTTGGTGGGTTGAACTGGGGTTTCTGAGGTGATTGTTTGGGGTTTGGGATAGGTGGGACAGTGGCGTGACCAGGCGAGGTGACTACCGAGGCAGAGGGGTTGTCACGCCTATTAAAATTTACACACAAAAAAAATAATACCAGAAATATTAGCGAAAAAGTCCAAACCCCTCTTCCTACTACGCCACAGATCTGTAGATGAATACGCAAATGATCATGTTAGCAACCCGGAGAACCCAATCGAAGATGGGCTGAGTTCCAATAAAATAAATTAATAAGCGCCACCGACTTGTAAACTTACTAACACAATCCTAGATATAAAAAATTAGAAAAGTCGGATTCTCTGGTCCAGCATTTACCTACCTTTTTTTTTGTAGTAGTTCTCCCTTTAATCTGATAATTAAGATTATCGTCGTAAATTAAAAGACAAATTGCAAATAAGTTAAATTTAATATTCAACAAATAATCCCCCATGAATCGGTTTGAATATAACATAAATAACTTATTGAAGTCAATTTTACGTAAAGGTAAACAATCACCCTACTGAAAGCAAAACTCACACAAACCCTAGGTAATTATTGCGTAAAGAAAGCACATAAATAATTAATAAACTTAATAAGCAAAACGCATCCCGTACGAAGAGATCTCCACGATTTGGCGAGCGATAAAATAAACAATATCATTAATTAAAACCCAAATTGCACTACAAGACGCAATAATACACGACGGTTGGAGTACCCTGTATATCAAAAACACGTAAAATTGCCGTACTATTACAAAATAATTATAAAATATTTAATTCCCCAATATCATAAATTTTATAATATTTATGAAGTTTACTCATATACGAGTAATTATTTCTACGACATTGAAACAATTTATCAATACATAATCTAATAATTCCAGTTAAAATGCACTTCCCTTTGCAAATGTTTTCTTATCTACGGAACGCAGGTCTGCAGTACAGGCGACCTCGAACACAGACGGTCAGGAAATCCAGATATCTTGCTGCGAAGTGGCTCGGAATATTCGTGAAACGTAAATTTTTCTGGTCGTTATCACTCCCAATTCCTATATGGACGGATTAATTACCCCACACTTCGTGCCTAAATGTTATTAATGTACATAAGTTAATAAGCAGATCCAAGAGAATCGAACAAGACAATCGCTCGTGAAACAAAACTCACCAGATGTTTTATATACTGGCGTGAACACTAGCTTCCTCAACTGTGGTATATTATATCGGAAAAACTTCCTGAGTTGATCACTTCCAATCGAAGACACAAAACTCTTAAGTGGCGTAGATTTTAGAATGGAATAACTTCCCTGTCATCAACGACTAATTTCAATCTTACGACACATAAATACCTCCAGAAAAACAATCGTACTCGCTTGTACAACGGACTACGTACCACTGTCTTGTATCCAAAAATCTCCCCTCAAAATTTGAAACTTGGACTCGCCCAAAATTCTACAGGTCGACCAACTTCGAAATATTGAATTTTACTAAAAGCGGAAATATCACCAGACGCAAAACGGGTTGCTTAAAACCAGGCGTAACAACGTTACAGGGTCTCTTGGGTTTCGTGTTGGGGCACTTGGAAGGGGGGTGAGTGTTGGGTCAAGTAGGGCAAATGGGTTTATTGCGGTACTTGTTTTGGGCGTGGCTGAATGTGAAGCACTAGTGTATTGGAAGGGGGTGGGAGTGAAAGCGTGTGAAGGTTCACAGGGGTGGGGTAGCCCGAAGATATAGAGCCCACTGATAAGAAGTTTATCGATGGTGTGTTTTCGTCGGAGGAGATTATTCGAATTAGAGAAGTGAAGCGATTGGTTTTTCTCGACTTATTGCGTCAGCATTTTAAAATGTCAGTGTCTTAAGTTGTGATTGAATGTCTGCGGGGGTGATGTCCAAGTCAACATTTCGAACTAGAACTGAATAGGTAGGGTCTTTGAGGGAATGAATGGGTTTGGGGATTTGATTTCGGTCTGATTGGGGCTATTTCGACGGTTTTATTGCACACTGCTGTGCGAATAGAATTTTGGATAGTGGGATGGAGCGGATATTCAGTAATGAGGAGGGCTGTTTTATTATAATCTACCTTTAAGGTGGATTTATCCTTAAAGGCGTGGAAAACAAGGAAACTGTATAAAGTTTTTTGGGATGAAAAATTTTCGGGCAGGTTGCGAAGGGTGTATTTGAAGGTGGCGGTGGAATCGGTTGATGAGGCAGGCGAAGTAAGTCGCGACGTGTTATTTGGAATAGACTCACCGGGATTTAATGTCGGTGGCCCTTGGCTGGTTGTTCTGGTTGCTGTGGTCTACTGGGATGCTTTTGTCTTCCTTCTGTTGATTTAGTGGATGTGTTCACATGTATTTATATCTGCAGTGAAGTTCTAGGCTTGGGTCATTACTGAAGCTACAATTGACATTTTGACTATAAGAAAAATATTGAACAACAACAAATTAAAAATACAACGTTCAGCTTTAGGTAGCAAGGTTTTTGTAGTACGTGACATACATTTCTAATGTGAATTTGAATATACACCCTTCCGTACACTTTTTCGAAGAAGCAATGTTTATCGAATTCCCTTACAATATTTATGTATGGATACATTTATGATACATCCTGTATTTTGAAAGTAGTTCGATTGCGAATAAAGAATTAACACGGTAGGTGTAATATCCGCCAAGAAATCATAACCTACATAATTTCATAATAAACTGTTTGTCCGAGTACACTAGTACAAAAAAGTACAACGTAGGCAACGCATAAAGAATACAGTTACAATTTTTAGTGTACTTCTTAGACTTTGATATACCAGTCCAGATCAATATGAATGAAGTATGTGTAGTTAAAACTGAAGTTGTAGTACCGAAAGCAAAGGGCCCCTCACTTCATATTCAACATACAAACGAGATCAAAACAGAAATCTCCCAGCCTAACTTGAATACCAATAGTAAGTTGGTGTCGAGGTTGGTTAAGATATGAACTGTAAAGGGAATACATTTTTTTTTTGGTTGTTGTTACGATATTATAACATTTATTAACTTTTAATTAAACAAATACATCATAAGTGTATTAAAATAATATTTACTGAAAATATGTGTATTTCAGTAAAAGAAGAAAGTTTCTGCTATGTAAATGTAAAATCAGAAAGTCCCGATCTGGAATTTAATACTAGTTACAACAACGACTTCATAAAAGTTGAATCATTACATGAAGAATTGGATATAAAAGTTGACTCTTTCAGCTTATGCGAAGATGGGATACCAAACGAACCCATCAGAAACATATCATTTAAACATTATTTTTGCAATTCTGTGTCTAAATGCAATGTACAGGAATATATTAAAACTGTTAAAAGTGAACCACCATTTGCATGTGATATATGTCAAAGTAAATTTTTAAAAAGGCAGAGCTTACTTCGACATAAGGTAAATCATTTACAAGAAAAAGGATTTAAATGCTATTTATGTTCTTATGCCAGTGTAGAGAAACACGATCTGAAAAAGCATATGGTAACACATGCTAGAGAGAAACCATTCAAATGTGGTGAATGTGGTTATGCAAGTAAATGGAAAGCGAACTTAGAAATGCATGTGAAAACCCACGTTGGAGAGAAACCATTCAAGTGTGGTGTATGTGGCTTTGCAACTGTAGGAAAATGTAGCTTGGAAGGGCACATGAAAATCCACTCTGGAAAGAAACCATTTAAATGTGAGTCATGTTCTTATGCAAGTGTCTACAAACAGAACTTAAAACGACATATGGAAACACACACTGGAGAAAAACCGTTCAACTGTAATATATGTGATTATGCAAGTAATCGGAAGGACGGGTTAGAATTGCATATGAAGACACACGTTGGAGAAAAAGCATTCGAGTGTACTACATGTAGTTATGCAACTGTAGGAAGCCGCAACTTAGAACAACATATGAAAATTCACTCTGAAGAGAAACCATTTAAATGCAATTTATGTTCTTATGCAAGTGTATACAAACACAATTTAAAACTACACATGAATACGCACACTAGAGAAAAAACATTTAAGTGTAATGTATGTAGTTATTCAAGCATCTGGAAGAGCAACTTAGAAGTGCATATTAAAACTCACACAGGAGAGAAACCATTCAAGTGTAACATATGTAATTACGCTAGTATGTGGAAGGGCAATTTGGAATTGCATATGAAAGCACATGCCGGAGACAGATCGTTCAAGTGCAGCATTTGTGATTATGCGGCTGTAGGAAAATGCTTCTTGAAACGACATATGAAAATCCACTCAACAGTTAAATCGTTTAAATGTTATTTGTGTTCTTATGCAAGTGTACACAAAAGCAATTTGAAACGTCATGTAAAATCACACACAGCGTGTGGTGGCTCATGAAAATGCGCGAGCATATCTTAAATTTTTAATTGGTCTTAATAACATTCACTGCATGATTCTAAATACAATTGTTTTCATGGAATATAGTAATTTTTTAAGATAATAAGAAACAAAATCGCCCCTAAGGCAGCTTGTAGAATTTGTTTCTTAATGTTCGGGGAAGCGCATATATGGAACCAATTGCCATTCAAACACCTATTATTACCAAGAGAAAGAGACTTTAAGAAACTTATATTTCTGCAGCTGTAATGTTACCTATGCTGTACATTCAATAGTAAATTTTGTGTTCGGGTTTTATGTAAATAAATAATAGTAGTGACAGCCATAGGGTGATAATTATTAAATAAATGTAGGAAATGTTGTAAACTGTATGGCTTCAGTAAACATATACCACTTATTTTCCACAGCCAAATTAAAAAAAAAATGTTTTTCATCATACTGTAGAATAAATACTTCAACAAACAGCATAAATAAACGGTATTCTTAATATTATTTCTTCGCAAATGGAGATAAGATGAAAGTAGGTACTCAACATTCTAATTTTACTTTTTCTTGGTTGAACTGTTGTAATCAAGTAGAAGTCGAAGCACTTTATCATTTACGGTGGTAACACTTCTTAAATTCAACTTGTATAAGTAGTTTAAATGCCTCTCAATACATAACCCAATAACATATATTGTCACTTATTGATTTTGTTAGATGTGAAAGAAACTGGCGTTAAAAAGCCTTTTAACTAACACTAACTACATTTTAGTATTTCACTTTTCGAAAAGAAGTGAGTGATTTTGAAATTTGTAGTGTATATAATTACAACTTAATACATTTGAAATGTTTCCTAAGCTAGCGCCCTAGGACTATAAAAGGGTTAATAATAAAAGAAAAACAATTATTTAGTACAGAAAAATCTGTGCTTATCAACATGGACACCTTATCTAATATGAATGAAGACGTCAAACCTGATGTTACTAGTGTGACACAACTATCAAATTTTTCGTATTCTAAATGCGATATCTGGCGTCAAACCAAAATCAACGAAGAATTATCTCATACCGAGTTGGAAACGAATGGTAAATTTGAATTGCATTCACACATAAAACAAATCAGAAGTTATGTAATACACGTATTTGTAATTAAATGATGATAAAAAAGAGCTTTCCTTCAAAAAACAATACAGGAGATTTTTGTTATTTTTGTAAAGCTTGCCAATGTAATATTAAAGCTTCCAATTGACCAGATATTAGTTGTTTAATGCGGTAAGCTTTAATAATTTTCTAATTGATATTTATTTAAAAATGGGAAAATTTGGGAGCTAATTAAGCCAACTTTGTGATAACTTTAGTTGGAATCTGAATTTAGCCAACGTCTCGTCATCAGGTAAAGGCCTTCCCTATGGTTCCCTATCTGTTGCGGTTCCATTCAGTGGTTCTTCAATTTCTTCCAGCTTCCATTCTGAGTTCGTCTTCCTATTTATTTGTTGCTCTGCTTGCCCACTTGTATTAATTTGATCTGGCTGGGTGCCTCATGTAGTTACATTTGAGGTACTTTGACTTTTCTACTGCAGCTACAGTCTTCGTGTTTTTCCTGAGATCTTCCAATCTCTCCCTGTCTGTAATTTTTAATTCGAGCCTGCTTCCCTCAATTCTTAATTGTGTTACATGTTGGCTTCTTTGGTGTGTGTTCAGGTTTGCACTCCATTCGTTAAACGTTGGTATGATATGCGAGTTAGAAACTTTGCTCTTTAGGTGCATGGGCTTTTTGCTTTTTAGCATGTACTTTAGAGCTGCGGTGCACAACCATTTTTTCCCTCTGTACCCTTAGAGACACTGTTTTACTTGATATTGTACCCCCAAAGTTGTTATAAGAAAAAGAATCAAGCTAGTTCAAATGATATGGTGATGATAGGACCACAATGTTATTGGCTCCATAATGAGCATAGGTTGTAAAACAATTACAAATTAGTAGGCTGTACCATGGGTAACTATTACTTTACTACTCAGTTGGGAATGCTAGGAACAGAAAACAATACAACTTCGCTTTGGAAAGAAATGGTTTTCTGTAGCTTTCATCATTAAGAAAAATGAAAATTTTATGTACCTACCCCCTAAGATGTTTTGGCGTACCCCCAGTTAAATACCACTGCTTCAGAGGACAGAACTTACTCCAGCCTGCTTTAATTTGCCTTTGATTCTCCTTTTTAAAATTAGTTTTAAAAGAAATTGTTTGGATATTAGACTTATTGATCTATAGTTATTTATTCTTGCTTAGTCATCATTTTAATGCAACAATATTGTAATGGATTGGCTCTGTTGCATAGATAAAGTTTCACTGCTGATTTTTTTATTAAATAGGACAGTAGTTAGACTTGACATTCTTTTTAATCCACACCTTAGCACTTTAATTTTTATTTCATCGTCGCCTAGAGTTTTTTTACCTTAAGGTTGTTCAAGGTAGTTGTGACTCCTGTATCAATAATTTTGGTAATAGTTTGGTTGTCTTACGTGCTTTCATGCTGATATTCTTTTTGTAATTCTTCAGTAATGGACTGGTATAAAGCTCTGATAAGAAATCTCTGTGCACCTGGAGCAGTTTTTCTCTTTTTTTTTGTTTTCTATCCT
Organism: Limonius californicus; assembly: GCA_014611495.1. Lineage (NCBI taxonomy): Eukaryota > Metazoa > Arthropoda > Insecta > Coleoptera > Elateridae > Limonius > Limonius californicus. The sequence continues at coordinate 4,512 of JABXWE010051832.1, read as the reverse complement.
GGGCTGTATTTGTTAAAGCGTATATCCTACCTTGCCTAGACTCAATTCCTTGCTTATCTTTTTTTGTAAAGCCAGTCTGGTTCAATATTCTTTCTCTCATTTTGTATTCAGCTTTTCTTCTGTCATTTCGGATTTCCCTCTTTCTAATTTGTTAATTTTGGTGAATTGTATTTGCAGCTAAGGGGTTTGATGCGCTTCTGATTTTCAAGTTTTTCCTCTTTCTAATTAATTTGTCATTTCGTCTACGGTGTCGCAAAATTCGTCAATTTCTTGCCTTGCTGCAGCTTCTGTTGGTGCATGTACCTGTATCATACTTGTAGTAACTCTTTCGATTCTATTGAAGTTAAGGATTGCTATTCTGTCTGATGTTTGTTTGGAATATTTCACATTCAATTTTACGTAGAAGCCCACACGTAATTGGCCTTTGTTTTGGCCGAGGTAATAGCATGGCCGTTTTTTTGTTTAAGTATATTCTCTGTTAGTCTTCGTATTTCGGATAGCCCTAATAGATCCTACTTTATTTTTTCAAACGCTTGTTCTAACTCCATCATTCTGTCTTCTGATATCAGAGTTCTTGTATTTAAGGTACATATTGCTAAGTTTGGTTTGATTTTGTAATTTTTGTTTCATTGCACTTATTTTTATTTTTCTTTGGTGGATTGGAGGGTTTGATAACTTTATCCCCTTGTGACCGGCATGCTGGGGAGAGCTGATCTAAAATTGTGCTTATTGGTTTCAATTGTTTCACTTATCTTCGCTTAGATAGCAGCTCTAGCACGTGCACTGCGCGTTGTTTCAGGTTGGTTTTCCATGTGCTTGTGTTGGTCATCATCGTTGGAGTGTATGTTGGTTTTGGTTGTTGCCACTTATTTTTGTGGATCACCAGCCCGCTTTTTACAGCCTCCTGTTTACCTTGTTAAAATCCCGCTAGCAAATACGCGGCCCACGCTGTCTTTATTTTATTCCCTTTACTTGATAAGGTTTTTTTTTATGAGTAGGTATCGCTTTTTAATGTTGACGGCTCCTCAGGTGATCTGTTTATTATTGTGCATTTAGTACATGCTTGTTTTGCTCGCCTTTTTGGTTTTCTTCTTCTGCTTCTTTGTCTTCCCTGTTTTCTGCACTGTGTCTTCTCCGTTTATAATAAGTTTATTCCTACTTTCTATTTATTTCTAAGTAAAAGACAAACAAAGTTTTCTTTCAAAAAACTATTACGAGAAAATTTTGGTATTTTTGTAAAGCTTGCGAATATAATATAAAGGCTTCCATTCAAATTGACCACTTTAAAGTTTATGTTGTAAACCTTAATTATTTCTGAATTGTTATACATTTAGAAACGGGAAAATTTGGGAGCTATTTAAGGTGACCGTATGATAGCTTTAGTTACATAAGTATGATTCATATATGTATAAGCATGTAAATGTGTTACAGTGAAACAGGAAGAGGTTCAAGCCTGGGAATGGCCATCAGAAGCGTCCGATCTAAAGGATGATACTACATATGATAATGATTGGTCCATCAAGCTGGAATCACTACACGAAGAATTAGATATAAAAACTGAAATCTTTAGTAACAACCAAGATCGTGTAACAATAGAGTCTCTAGAACATACGACAACTCACACAGCAGACAAGCCTTTGAAATCCAATTTGAACGAACTGGAAAGTGTACAGAACAACTTAGAACAATGTATGAGAACTCATACAGGAGAGAGACCATTCAAATGCAACATATGTGACTTTGCAAGTACACATAAAATAAACCTGCAAAGACATATGAGCACTCATACAGGAGAGAAACCTTTCAAGTGCAACATTTGTAACTTTGCAAGTGGACATAAAATAAGCCTGCAAAGACATATGAGAACTCATACAGGAGAGAAACCGTTCAAGTGCGATAATTGTGACTATGAAAGTGCACGGAAGATTTACTTGCAGCAACATATGAGCGTTCATACAGGAGAGAATCCTTTCAAGTGTAACATTTGTGATTATGAAAGTGTATTAAAGCGTAAGTTGCAACAACACATGAGTACTCATACAGGAGAGAAGCCTTTCAAGTGTAAGGTATGTAACTTTGGAAGTGTACATAAAATAAGCCTGAAAAGACATATGAGAATTCATACAGGAGAGAAACCTTTCAAGTGCAACATATGTGACTTTGCAAGTGGACATAACATGAGCCTCCAAAGACATATGAGAACTCATACAGGAGAGAAACCGTTCAAGTGTGATGTTTGTGACTATAAAAGTGTATCGAATTTTAAATTGCAGCAGCATCTGCGTACTCATACAGGAGAGAAACCTTTTAAGTGCAACATATGTGATTTTGCAAGTGGACATAAAATAAGCCTGCAAAGACATATTAGAACTCATACAGGTGAGAAACCGTTCAAGTGTGATGTTTGTGACTATAAAAGTGTATCAAAGTTTAAGTTGCAACAGCATATGTCTACTCATACAGGAGAGAAGCCTTTCAAGTGCAACATATGTGACTTTACAAGTGCATATAAGATAAACCTGCAGAGACATATAACCATCCATATAGAAGAAAAACCGTTTAAGAACAACATATTATGTGAATATAAAAGTACACAGAAAAATAACTTGGTGAAACATCTGAGCATTCATACAGAAGAGAAGCCTTTCAAGTGCAACATTTGTGACTTTGCAAGTGCACACCAAATAAACCTGCAAATACATATGAAAACTCATACAGGAGAAAAACCTTTTTAGTGCAACATATGTGACTGCAGGTTCCCCAAAATCAACCTACAAATACATGTGAGAATTCATACAGGAGATAAATCTTTTATATGGAACATATGTGACTATGAGAATGCACAGAAAATTTAGTTTCAGCAATATACGAGCAGTCATACAGGAGAGAAATCTTTAATGTGTATTTGTGACTATTAAAGTGTACATAAAAGTACCTCGCAACAACATATATAATCTGATACAGTAGAGAAACGGTTTAAATATTATATAGCTGACTATAAAAATGAACTTAAATTTATCTTGCAGCGACATATGAAAACTCATACAAAAGATAGAGAAATATCTCACGGGCCACTTAAATTTAAAGAAGACGGTCATTAACAAAGTGTTTTGGTCATTTTAGTATGATAATTATCGTACTGTTGTTGTACAAATGTTTTTTGCAGTATTACTTGTAAGATATATATATTGTGATGAATTTAGAGTCGTTAGCTCGTTCGATGTCAATTTTATAGGATACTCGTTCATTTTTATGATGTCTTAGAATTCGGTTTCTTTGTGGTAAATAATAAAGGGCAGACCATAACGCAGACAACTTCTTGCTTGGTTGGAAACACTGCCAAACTCGTATTTTGATATAAACCTATTACAAAAAGAATTATTGTTAAATATTCATATTAAAAAGCTTATATATGTAAAATATAGAAGATACAATAAAATGTCTTGAGCTGAATTTTAAGATTAGGTCTGATATTTATGAAGTCACGAAGGAATTTGTTGCATTATCGGAACAATTTGTGGAAATGTGTTTTGGACATTTATGATGTATAAAGGATGTTTTAGAGGTTAATTTAGGACGTGTATAATGTGTTTATGAAGTCAAAACTAGTTTGGAAAGTGGCGCCCATAAATTATGAACATTTTTAATTATTTATATTTACCTGTCAAAATATGTATTTCAATTGTATAATTTGATCCAAGTATCCTTTGATTATTTTTATGTAATTTTGGCATCGGTGTTATGGAGATTTTGTCCGTTGTTAAGGAGTTTTGTTGATAAAACAATTAAAGAGAGCATTTTTGTATTTACGTGAGAATACACGAATTTCCTTTGCTCTTAAAAAAAATTAAAAAAATAATTAATATTGTTAATATAATAAAGTATTCGTTTGTGTGATTTAAAAAACGAGTTTCATTGAAGATAGTGAAAGCTGGTTTTACTCACGAAGTTAATTTTTAAGTAATTTGATCCTCTTCGAAGTTGTGAGATTTGGTAGAACTGCGCACCGGAATTTGGAACGCTGCTTCGGAGGCTGTTAAACAGGTCAAGGACGGAAATAAGAAATATTTTTACTTGTATGAAGAGATTACTTCAAAAGGTAATATAATTATTACGTACCTAGACAGAAAGCACGAGATCACAGGAGCACCGCGGCGACAACAGGAAACAACATTTTAAAACTGCTGAATATTACTTAGCATTTTCCATAAGCATTTATAGATTATAATACGCAGACCGGCCAAGGTGTTGAACTGACTGGAATTGCTTGCGTTTAGGTAGTTGATGTATTTGCCCATTTACTCGTAGTTATCCAGTACGTTATATGCAGATCCGACTACTGAGATTTTGAGTAATCATGTTCGAGAGCTAGTCCTGGGATTTATATTTTTGTTTAATATTTTGGCGGCAAGTTTTAAATTTGTCACCTGGCGCCCATTTATTTTCAAAGTATTAAAAGTTATCTTTCAATTAATAAATATAATTGCTAGTTGTAAGAAAATTTAAAATTAA
>JABXWE010051831.1:0-14078 GCA_014611495.1 Limonius californicus | reverse complement strand
CAAACACTGATAACCGATATTATTATTGCAGGTTTAATTGTATTACAAAATTTAGTTCGCCGTAGACACAAAAATAAAACTTTTTTACAACAAATGTTCAATGTGACTTCCACCTTCATTGATGCAGAGGTCAACACGACGTAAAAAATTGAAATGCACCCTTCTTAAAACATCGTCGTTTTCTCGTAGTGCGTTTACACCATTTTGAATTCTGTCCCACAGTTGTTCAGCATTATTAATTTGTACCTCGTATACTTTTGTTTTTAACGCTCCCCATATGAAGAAATCACAAGGATTTAAATCTGGAGACCGCGGTGGCCATCGAATGGGTGCTTCTTGTCCCCTACCAATCCATCTACCAGCAAATTGTTCATTTAGATATTCTCTTACGGCACGTGCAAAATGAGGTGGTGCACCGTCGTGCATGAAAAACATGTTTTGACGCAAATTAAGGGGCAAGTCTTCTAATAACTCTGGCAAAGTTTCTTGGAGAAAAAGAAGGTAACTAGCGCCATCCAGACGATCAGGCAATCGGAACGGTCCAACCAAAAAATTGTCGATAATTCCGACCCAGACATTAATTTTAAATTCTCGTTGATAATGTCTAGCTTTAACAGCATGTGGATTTTCATCTGCATAAATATGTTCATTGTGTAGGTTTGTCATGCCACGACGCGTAAAACAAGACTCATCAGTAAACAAGATATTAGTGTGGAATCCATCGTCGACTACTCTGCGCTCCCGAATAATTTCTGCAAAATTTAAACGTGATTCGTGGTCAAGTGGCAATAATTCTTGAACTGGCTGGATGTGAAAAGGACGAATTAATTGATCGGCAAGGATCCGACTTACAGTGCTTTTTGGAATCCCAGTTTCACGTTGCAATATTCTGGTACTGATCTCAGGATTGTTATCAATCCTTTGAAGAACTGCTTCTTCCACAATGGGTATTCGGGCTTGTCGAGGTCTTCCAGTGTTAAATCTGGCTGGCTGCAAACTTCCTGTTTTTCGAAGACGACATTCGATACCAGCAAAAGTTTTGTGATTTGGAATTCTTCGATTTGGATATCTCTCTTGATACACGCGGACACCCTCGCGGCAGTTACCTTGACAGTATCCAAGAACTGACAACATGTCGGTCTGCTCATTGAAAGGGAAATCCATATTTGATAGCGGCAAAAATAACAGCAGCAACAACAACAACAATTAAAGCAGCAACGATGGTTACAATAACAAAAAAGAATACAAAAGCAACAAACAGTGAACAATTATTAAAAAGTTACTGTCAACAATCAACTGAGATGATTATGAATTTTTTTCCTATCAAAATTATCACCTTTGTTTTATTTTTGTGTTTACGGCCAACTATATTATGTAATACAATTAAACCTGCAATAATAATATCGGTTATCAGTGTTTGAGTAAACATTGTTTTTTCTTCGAAACTATACGAATTAAGCAGTTTTTACAAGAGTCAAAAAATGAAGCTAATGAATAAGTCTTCATCTTAAAAAAAACATAGAATCGTATCGTCATCCTTAAAAAAATTCTGAACAAATTTATCAGGGGGTGGGGGTGGTTTTAACAGTTCTCCAATTTTCTTTGCGTTTCTTTCGTTACTGAAAGTAGTGGCTTCCTTTGAAGTGCCCAGGTACCAAATTTCATTAAAATTGGTTAACACGTTTCTGAACAGCATACAAAAATGTGATTTTTTAAGTAAACTTTGAACTCCTTTCACGGGCAAACGGTACATTTTGGTATGTGACAAATTTGGGTCCAATCGATTTCTTTTGACCTCTAGAATACGTGGTAGCTCTATGTCCCAGGAGTTTTGGGACACCCTGTATATATATACAGCGAGTTTGTACAGCCTAAACTGGCCGTGTCTCGCATCCTAAATACTTCCGTAGGGCCCTATCTTCCCATAGGTTATCTACTAATTCTCGCTTCTCCATTGCCTTTCTTGCATCATCGTTCCACGTTCTAGGTGGACGGCCTCTCTTCCTTGGGGTCTCCTTCTCTTAGCCGATGGGTTTCAGTTTTAAGGCGCTGGAGATTTGCCTTCTGTTGTAGGATTTGTTGGTAGAGCTGAACGGTGTTTGTTCAGGCGGTCATTTCCTAGAATTTGTTGGCATACGTCTATCGACATCGACATATTCCACTACTAGGAGTCTTCACAGACCTTTTCTTCTCCCTCCTCCTAATCTTGTTTGTACGAGGGAGATTCGGGAAACTGTAATTTCAACGCGAAAGGGGTAGTCGTCAACATTATCCATTATCTATAAATTGATGGTTGGATAATTAAGTTCTATAATTTCAGTTTCAATTCATAATAAATTTTGTTCTTGATTTATATGTAATATAACGAAATTTTGTTTGTATTGGTCAAATGGTCGACAGTGTACACAAATCTTTTTTGTTTCGAACTCAATATATAGGGGGAATATTGCGCAAAGTTTTGATTTTGATTAACGAGTGCGTCGGTGCCTAATACCGTATTACGGTATTTGGTTCACGAGGCCTCGACAAACTTTGAATACTTGGCGGGTTTGGTCACGATTTGTATTTGCGGGTTGAAAGCTGATGTAATGCTTTAGTATTCATAAGTAATTTCGTATTATTGCGTTGCTTACTTTTGTTTTAATTTAATTTTGGAGTACATTATCTGTTATATTGTATACTGTTACCCATAAAAATGTTTTTGTATTTTATTTAATATATATATGCTAATTGATATTGGGTTGTGTTCGGCGTTTATTATTATTGTACAGAAATTAAAGTTTGGTAAGTTGATGTTGTCGTGTTGTATTGTGTATTGTTGTATTATACCCCTTTTCTTTGGACTCCTTTTATTTTTATTTATTATGGTAGTAAGGGGTTCTTCCAAATTTATTTCTTTGTCAGTTGTCCCTCTTTACGTTTCTATTCAAATGAATGCTGCACTGTAAACATAAACTGTACGTTAGTGCCTTCATAGAGAGGTGAGACCGTTCAACAAAGAAAAATGGAAAAGACTTGAAACCAAATAAAAACTTAATATTCCCAACAAGAAAATTAATCCGTCTAAAACATTTCCAACTTAAACACTAAAAGCGTGCAAAGGCGCACTCTGTTCTCTTACATCAATCACTTGAAGATGCCAATATTCGATAAATGCGATCGTTTATCACTGGAATGCGATGAAATCGCGCCGTGAAAGACAACACTAATGACCTGTTTTCAGCCCGACTAATACGGGAATCAGATTTCGGTTCTACGAGCCTCCATTGTAAACGCAACAGATTAGGAATCCTGACATATCTACTTCCATTAGACTTTCTTTAGTTCATCTTGATTGATTATCATTGGATGAAAAATGCAAAATTAAGAAAACGCACAACAGACCATGCTCCTTGGTGCTAACGGAAAATATAATGCCGGGGAACTACAAGCAGGTTACGAATTTCGGAATATATTTAGTGGCCGCTTTGAGCGCGTTATTTTATTCTTCGGTAAACTCTAGATAAATCACAGCCATAAGTTATTTTCCTGCTATATTTAACTGGAAAATATTAAAGAAACATGGCAATGCTTGAATAAATGTTAACATTAGGCAAACCTCCATAATGTTCAATTTGACTCTGCACGAGCGACAAGAACAAAGAGCTTTGATGCCGAGTTCTGCTGACAAAGGCAGAATAAATCTCACCCCTATTGTCAAAAGTACGGAGAGGAATCTCATAATAGCAAAGTTTAAAAGGAGTCTCTTCGGCGCTATACTCTTGCTGATAAATTGTAAATTTAATGAAAAATTTGCACAATTTTATACAACGCGTTAATGAATAATTACCAATGCCTTTGAAATTTGATATAAAAGACACAATATTCAAAGTGAAAGCTTAAGTTTGTATGTTTTGTTAAATTGGATTCCTATTTGAGGTTTTACAAATAAATGTCAGAAGAAATAATTCGCTTTCGAAGGGTAAACAAAGAAAGTAAAATCAGATAATGGGGGAAGTGACAATAATAGTTTAAATATCCCCTAGAAACGGGAAAGCTAAAATAAATACGTGGGAAATTCCAATGTAAGAGAGTAAAATTAAGTTGATATGAAAGTGAAACCGGGAAAAAATACGGAGACGAAGAAAGTCTAAGAGACGAAAGAGCAAAGGAAGTACAAGGATAACGAAATTCAGATGAACGAAATAGAAAACAGAACAACTAGGTACTAGAAGAAGAAGAAAGCGAGAAAAGAGAGCGATGGAAAAGAAAAAAGAACAAGAAAAAATGCGAAAGCCATAGAACATGATGGAATGTAAGGTTAAGGAGGAAGCAACGATGAAGAAAACGAAAAGAGGAAAATGAACGGAGATAGAAAAGAATCATACCAAACAATCAAGATAGAGGGAACACGGAGAAAAAATTGAATATATAAGAAGAAGGAACTGCAGATTAGGAGTAACTTACAAAAAAAGAACATCAGAAGAACCAATAGAATATTTGTTAGAGGAAAAAGTAAAGAAGAAGAAGTAAAACTTGAAGGATAATAATAATTAGAAGTGGAAGAGTGGAGCTAGACGGTCTAATAAGGATGATACAGAACGAAAGGGGAACGTACAAGAAGATAATGAAGAAGATGTGTTGAACGAAAATAAAACAGGATCTCACAACAGAGGGAGCTACGCGGACGGAAGAAAATGGTAAAGGAAGAAAGGATTCAAGGTGAAATGACGAAGAAGAATAGAAACATAAACGCAAAAAAAGATGAAATATAAAATAGAGAATGCGAAAGGGAAGCATGAACAGAAGCCAAAGAGATACATAAAAATAGAAATGCGAGAATGAGCGTAACAAAAGAAAAATAAAAAAACATAATTACGGAAGATAAGAAATACAGGGCAAAACAGGAGATTTAAGTTGAAAATATAAAAATCTTTTTAAACATCTGATGATGCTTTCCTCTTTTTTTTTCATTCTCTGTATCCGCCTTTGGAGCTTCTTCGATCGTTTGTGTTGTAATTATTTTCCTCGTAAGCACTTCATTTTATTTCTTCTTTACTGTGTGTGCTTCTTCTATAATAATGTTATTCTACTATATTCAATGTTCTTTAGTAGTTAATTGGTTTGACTTATTCAGCGTGCTGCTCTTTTTCGGATTTATTTTTCTGTATTTACTTTTCAACTACAACTTTCTCTTTTCTGATTAATTTAACAAAATGTATGCTGTAAATTCTTGCGCTGGTTAACTGAACAAGGCGAAGGATACAAAGTAGTAAACATGAACTTATAAAATATGGATGCAACAAAGAAATGAATTCAATGTTACAGAATTATCTAAGTTTTTAGTTACAAAACGTTAAACAAGTTTAACAATTAAATGACAAAGTTACATGAAACAAATAGTAATTTCTAATTTAATGAAGCACTTTCAAACGGACCCACCTTTTCACTTAGAAGCACTTGCTTATTTTCTTCTGGTGTTAGTAAAATTCACTAGATGAAATTAGGATGGCACTCCTGCGCCCTGTTGATCTTTAACTTCAAATCGAAAGTCCATCACTTGTTGCTTTTTCTAAGTTCTTCGCAGAAAAACTTTGGACTGAGTATCTTCGTATGCGTAAAATCGTTTCACAAGGTAATTAACCCAAATATTATTTACGGCTTATTATTTCAGATGTTCAAATATACTAATAAACTCATAAATACGTTGCACCTTTATATTTCCCTTTTAAATTGTTAGGTAACCCCAAACTTGCTTCACTTTTCAAATTGTTGTTGATTCGATGTTACTTATTTGTTGTCATTTATTTTTAATTAAATTCGTTTGCTATTCCAGTTGCAGTTCCAGAATATGATGCGAATATCTCCCATATAATTAACAGGTATAAAACTTATGTCCCACTTGTAGATGATTCCGAACCTTGAAGTTTGTTGACGTTTTAAACGTCAAACGCAGATACAGCCAAAACATGTCGTAAAACAACGTAAGCCTACTGACGCTACTTCGATACTCCGCTCAAAATCCCTGATTTCGGCTAATTTACCGAATTTTATCTTTTTTTTAACCAGATAAGTAACAAGTAGCCCCGATTTGAACCGTAACACTTATTAACATAGTTTTATTCAAACAGGATATAATAAACACACAACATTACAACTTTAATTGCCAGACGAGCGTCTGTTGACTTTGAGATTTTCATGGCAAGTCCCGGTTGTTTTTTTTTTCTTTTTTTTTAACAAGTAACCGTGGCAACACCATAGTACAAAAAAGTACATTTTACAAAAAACATGTCACTTCCTCGACCAATGGGAAAGTAGAATGAAATTAACCCAAATTAACCAAATCTTAAATATTAAAAAAACCTTTTGAAATTATCATTAACATCAAAACTGAAATTACAGCCATATTCCTTATTTAAATAGGTACGTTTTGACACCTCACATGACCTATCAATTATTTTTTAAGAAAATTCATATTCATTTTAAACTTAAATCACCTTAATAATATTACAATTAATGATTATCAAAATCATATTAAAATGTTCTTCACACCCATATCCAAATATTACTCACAAAAACATACAATTGAAAAGTCGATTTTCCTCCAAAATTACATGTTAGTTGACAGTTGTCGCACATAATACACAAATCTCATATCTTATTGATTTCCAGGTGAAAAAGTCACAGTCAAGTTTGATAAATACCTCTTATACCTTCATACCATTATTATGACTACGAATAAGCAAAACGAAACCGAGAATTGAAAAGCAAGATACCAGATCAGCCCAACGAAATCAACGTTGATGACAAACACTAATTGAATATGACCTCTACTTGGTTTTAACAATTTATTTTTCAGGTTTAAGACACAAAATAGCTTTAAGTTATCTAAATAATATAATTCACTGTTAGATTATCTAAATCAGGGTTCATATAACACAGCAATATTTTCCCTATATTTTTTAAGCCCTTGTTTATTTGCTTTTGCTCTTTCTGTTTTTTTCTTGTTCATTCCAGTTTGTTTTCTTGAAATTCATTTTGTATTAGTTGCTCTTTGTCTTAATCTGCATGTTACTATTGCATCAGTTTCTTTCAATACATATTTCTTCATCTTTTTCCCTTCCTCATGTTTTCTTTTGATACATTTACAATATAATTTATTATTTATTTAAGCTGTTCCCGTTTCCTTGGTATCTTCTTTAAGTATACTAATCCAACTTCTAGGTTTTATTTGCTAATAGCCCGTCTTTCCATTATATTCTATATCCATTCCGAATATCTTTATCTTGACATTTATTTACACAATTTTTTGTTTTTTAATTCTCATATAGACTTCTCATTTGAGGCTTTCTGTCACTGATAATGTTTCTGCTCTTGCAACTTCAAATTTCAGGTGATGCTTTCCTCCGCCTTTAGACCTGTTGGATATTCTTTTACCACGACATCTCTTTCATAATCGCTTTTAAATCATCCAATCCATGACGGTTTAAAAAGACGATTTATTCAATTCCTTCCTATACTTCGTCTGTACTGTAGCTCCTTCCGTCTCGATTTCTGCTGTACTTGAATAAATTTAATCTAATTTGACAACTTCATCGTATTAATTATAAGAAATTGCTTCAAAGTGCTAAAGAAACTTTTTGTACGAATACCTTTTAATGAAATGTTGAACATCAAACGCAAACACCCACGATGAATGTTAATTGGTCGTTCTTGAAAGATTATTGAGATCAGACGAATTATTTAGATTAGAGCCTAAAGTTGAATGCAAACAGGGCGGGACGCGTCATAACATTTATCATCTGCCGCAATTAATCTAATTTACCCCCATCTGTGGGTTCTCACAAGCAAATGCATTTTCTTCCCACGGTGCTGATAATAAATACAGCTCGTTGGACACGTCGGGTAAATGGATTAGCAGGAGCAGAACGAATTAAGTGTCTAGAAATAACAGAGTAATGAACTGTTGGTTTCACTTGCTTTTGTAATTGTTCTTTATCAGCTTATGTTCTTTGTTCTCGAAATATACCAAATGAAATTCGACCTATATGTGTGACGGTCAGCCTGGAATTTTTGCAGACTGTTCATCTACAGTAAGTCGATCAGTTGATTATAATGATAAAAATGAACATTAACAATTACAACCCAAAAAATAGTAAAGTAAACAGTATGAGTGTGTCGAAAAATGGACACACTGGACAGAAAAAATAGAACTAAGGAATGGCAGATAAAATCAAAATAAGAAGACAAGAAAGGCCTATAAGAAAATCAAAATTTCAAAATGTTGGAGAAAGCAGAAGAAAATCTGAAAAGGATCATTTTTTAAAATAAACAGTATTGATAGTAAATATCCAAAACTAGGAAAGTAATTAAAAGAAACGGAGGGGGAAAACAAACCAAAACCACGGATATCTAATATGTAAAACATCAAAAATTAACGGTAGTCTGGATGGTATAGCCATAGTTGACCGCAGAAATTCTTCTTCAATTCATTGAATGCCGTCTCCTGCTGTGTCTCCCATTTCCATTTACTACTTCTCTTTACTACCACAATTGGATTTATGAATCTCGTAGACGAAGGCTCTATTATCTTTTTTCTTAACATTTCATTAATCTGTATTCTAACTTTTTCCCTATACGCATGTGGAACTGGGTAATTTTTACAATGAAACGAATCTTCATTATTAACTTGCAATCTATGTACATAACCTACTGCCCCTCCTGGCTCATCATCTAACAACTTACAATGTGTCTGAAGCATTTCCTCTACAATCTTTCTATATTTCATATCAGTATTCAATACGTCGCGCCCAACCCCTATATTATCATTACATATTTTCGTAACATCATCATTACATTTACGTAGTATCATTTTTATATATCATCGAAGTATCATCATTATATTTCATCGTAGTATCATCATTATATTTCCCCATAATATCCCTCCCTATCTGATTAATATTCACTTCTGCTTCAGCACCACAATCTTCGTTTATCTCTTTTATACATAACTTAATCTCTTTACCTTTGCAAGTCAACACCTTCCTTTCCATATCAAGAATCATTTCATATCCATCTAGTATATTCATACCAATAATTAAATCTACCGACATGTTCGGTATAACTAACATCTCTGCATTTATCTTTACTTCAGCACCCAAAATTAATTCATAATTCAACTGTTTACACACCGAATTAATCTTCTTTTTATTTGCTGTGATTAACTCTACAGTTCGTACCGGTATTAAATGTTTCCGTAATGCATTAAGGTTCCCATTAACAACCCCCTCGTTTACTAAAGAAAATTCGGCACCACTATCTATCAGTGCATGCAACTCAAGTTCACCCAACTTAACCTTTATGAACGGCAAATTATGTAACAAATTGTCTTTAATTAATGTAGTTTGTAGCGTACCACCATCTGGATAACTAATGAACTCTTTAGGATGACAGTATAGATGGTTAACGATAATGGTAGCGCTTTCTAAAAATCCTGAGACGAGATCGTCTCTATCCCTTTAACCTCTTCTTGCTTTTTCTCCGGCTCAATTGTTACCGTATTTACATATGTTCGCATGCCCAAACCACTATTACGTACTCCATATTCTTCTTCGCGCTGATAATTTCCATTTACTTTATCATTGCTTCAGTTTTCCCTTATATTCCTGAAGCCCTGTCGTTCATACCCGCCATTATATCCGTTGTACGGTCTTTGTTCATTTCTTCGATTATATTCTCGACCCCCATAGACAGGACGATATTTATTTATGTACGAATACCTATTTCGTTCATGTTGATTTTGGTACCCTCGATTTTCTTCACGGCCCCCGACATTTCTATTAAATCTATCATTATTGTCAAATTGACAGTAGTTAAACCTTTTATAACACGCCTATCGTTCTATATGGTCGTATGCACGCAAAACATTCAAAAATTGTTCCGACTCTGTGACATTGTTTTTAATCACCTCACCGGACACCGTTATATCGAATTGAGCTGCTAAAATTGGTATTACTATTCTTGCATCTTTATATTCATCAAATTGTTGAAAAGCTAATAACTGCTGTATTGCATAATCTACCCTACTCATGCCTTTACTACGATTAAACCTGTTCCACATCAAGTCCTGTTTGACCAATGTTTGCATACTATTACTCCAATAATGTCTTAGAAATAATTCCTCAAATCTATCAAAATTGTCACATACATCTAACACCGTATAAAACCAAGTCACTGCTTTATTACACATTGCCTGTCGTAAAACATTCTGTTCTAAACACACATCATAATTACTCCCTACCTGCATCTGAAGACTCTCCAAATACCTTCGAAGCCTCACGATGAATGCCCGCGGGTGTTTTTCTTGATCTGGGTCGAACTTCGGCACCTCTTGGACAGGAGCAACCCCCATCACGCTCGGCACCGCACCGCCGTGGTTTCTGGTCACTCGTTTCTCCAATAACTCGAACTTCCCTTTGACATTCGCCGTCTCTTGTACAAAAACGCCCTCCAAATCGTTGATCTTCGCTCGTAGATGCGACACCCCCTTATCCGTGTATTCCTTACTTGATATTTCTAACTTTTCACGCACGTACTCAATCTTCTCCTGCATTTCCTTGCTCGTATCTTCCAATTTATCATAGCAGTCTTTAACCTTTCCCTCGAGCTCATCACTTCTTTCCTGTAAGTCTCCCTTTAATCTAACCTCTCCATTCGGTTAACATTCTCTCGAATCTCCTCCTTTAACTCCTTCATCTCATTGACACTCCTATCTAACCTTTCCTCAAACTTTGCACTGTTTTTATCAAGTTTGTCACACATTTCCTTGTTATTTTCCTCCATCTTCTTCATTAACAACTCGATCATTTGTGCCATTGAAACATCCACTTTCTCCGCTTCTTTCTTACTATAACCTGAACGAACCTCAACTTCCCTCTCAGGTACTGCTACTCCCTGGTCTGCTTCTGTCACTCTCTTCTCCTTTTCAGCCCTTCTTCTACCTTCCCTGGTTCTTATTATATCTTCCGACGTTTCCATATTTAACTAAACGTCAAATTAATACGAAACGAATGCTATGTGACACTTTCTCCCTCTCACACTCGCTTGCTTTCACCCCACGTCTCAAACGTCCAACAGTTATGTTATCACACGTTGACAATGTCAAAAATCATCTTGCCCACCTCCGGACATCAAAATGTTACTATGTTTTAAATCACCAGCACCATTATAATTACAGCCCCACGTTGAATGCGTCAAAAAGTTGCTATGTACAGCTCCCTTCGGTAATTGTACTAGTGATTTTCAACTCATAAATCAATGATCTCTCACCTTGCAGTAATACCTCGGCTTTAACTTCTTATCTCAGGGTTTCGTGGCTTCCTTTATGTTTCTATACTTCAGAATATACTCATACACTTCAATAAAACAGCCAATTCCATAACTTCATTTAATTGAACAAATATTACATCGACCAAAACGTTAAATGCCAAATATGTTACGTTGTATGTAGATTTAATAAAATTTGCTTGCTCGGGTGTGATTTACTGGGTGAAGCCCGATCACACCTCCGCCTGATTCAAATACTAGAACTTGAATAATCATTTTTTAACCCTTGTTTATCGATTACCCTAACAACCCTCTCATTTATGATATTTATCCTATTGGAGTTCACTCTCTTATCACGTGTTATGCGTTCACGTTCTTACTACGAATCTAATGATTCCAATGCCACCTCCAACAAGACAACCATTTTACAAATTTATAAATACATAAATACCTAGTAAAGAGATGCATAAATAAAGTATGCTCTTATACTTGCATGCTGTGCAGCGATGGTACCTCCATGGCCTGCTCATATATTTATCATAACAATATATATATCCGACTTAGTCCATTTTATTTTCCTAAAGCAAAATGCGATACGGTAAAACTCGAAGTAGCAGATGCGTCGCGATAAAAAAAGAACCGATATTCGAAATTACGTCCGTCTGCCCCAAAGGCCTGACTTTTACTTTCGTTACGGCCCCTGTATGGGCGACCGGAGTCATCGGAGAGGTAAAATTGACTGAAGAACTAACGCGACTCAAACCTGCATTTCCTCCAAAATATTGCAACATATTACGAAACACTTCTAGAACGAAATTAACACGTGTGACTTCCGAGAAAAATTAGGGATATTTAAAAGCTAGCACTGCTAAACAAAGGAATTCCTGGAAATGTTTTTGAACGGCAAACCTAGCCTACAAAGGGAAACTTCGAAATTGGTCTCGTCATAAATCAATCTTTAAAAACAAAATAACAAAAACTGTTATCAACATACAAACGGCAATTAAAATAACGTTTTTAATTCCTATGAAGCGGCAATTAGAGTACGACATTAATTCAAACAGAGTAGCAAAATTTAAATGCACATAATAGGCAACAACAAGAAAGATAATAAATAGGAATTAATTGAAACGGAATTGAAAACAGAACACAGTAAGAAACGAATTAAAACGAATAGATTAGTACTAATTAGGAGAGGTAGTAAGAGTAGTAAAAAACGAGAATAGCAGAAAACAAAAACAGCAAATGAAAAGGAAAAATAAATGAAAGTACAAAGAATAAACAGAACAAGACATAAAAGAGAAACGAATAATACTAAATTATAGCAAGGAATTCGGGCAACTAATGGAGATGTAAAATTAAAGAATACGAGAAAGAAATAAAACGGAAAGGAAAACTGTTAATTTAGGGAGAAATAACAATTCTAGTGGATTTTAATAGCTAAATTATAAAACGGTAATTTCTTTATTGTGAAGCTTTCATAGGCCTTAGAGGCCCATCGCTTTTGGTGTGAGACAAGGCTAAGTTAGTTTGTGCAATGCACAATACGGTCCGACTCTGCGGGTTACCGTGTTGGTGCGAAACCGTGCTTAACATACTGTTGTGTCTGAATGTTTTTGTTTATGGTGTTGTTACTCCTCTAATATGACCGTAATTCGAGGAGTGCCATTAATTTGATCCCCAACGGCAAATAGCGACCGGGACCCAGTACCGACCGCCCAGGGAATTAGAAAAATTTCCGACCCTGGGGAGATTGGAATCGGGAAGCGTTTGGACTATTACATCCGAAGATTGGCTCTCTACCACTGAGCCATTCCCGCCCTCATAAAACAGTAATAGAAGAACGAAATGATACAGAGCGAACGCGTGTATAGAGAATATAGTTAAACGGGGAACGAAGACAGAAGTATCAAGTCAATAGAATTAGCATAAAGAAGAAATAAGAACCAACAAAGTTAGCTATATATGATCAACTATCAATGAGTAGGACGATGTGAGAAGAAGAGGTTAACGAGGACAACAGATAACAGGTAATATGAAAAGAGATCTAAAAAATGAATTACAACGACGTCCATGATACAAAATAGAGCAAGTATGCAAATTCAACTACTTAGGAAGAGTTATTGAAGTTTGCGACACCAACAAAGGACTAAAATCGAGGATAGAACAAGCACGTACAAATTGCTTCAAACCCGAAGGCATCGTAAAGGCTTTGACACTAAAACAGGACACCTTAAAATGCCTAATTGCCTTTCAGATGTGCACCTATAAAAGAATACTCAAGATCCCATGGACAGACCGCATAAGCAAGAACTACTTACTGAAACTCACTCACTGAAATAGAGACCATTATACAAAGAAGAAAGTTAACTTAATTCGAACACATCATACGACACGATAATAATTGAAATACGTTTGTTCACAAAACTTAAGATATTACATTTTATTTATATTAATAATTAATTATATCCTGTGTGGATGGGGCATTATAGGATTTGCTCCTTTTCAACCTTGGGCTTCCTTGCCTCCTTCTTGTTGGTTCTTGCTTCTGCTTCTGAGCGATGATTTGGGGTCTTGCTTCTTTGGTTTCTGCGTTGGGATGGTATCTGTAAATTAATAAGAGGTGGTGGAGTATTGGCTGTGAGTATTCACAATGCTAATCGCATTGTGAGGGGGGTGTTTTCAACAAGGTCGAGGAGGTCGTCTGGGAGATCTGGATACAGACTTGATAAGAGGGCTGTGGGGGGGGGGGTGCTTTAGTTTCCTGCGGGTTT
>JABXWE010051830.1:0-14896 GCA_014611495.1 Limonius californicus | reverse complement strand
AAGAATAGATATTACTTAAGTTATCAATGTCAGTTCTAAAATTTATGCTAAGTGGATTACAAACAATATGAGTCATTTCAAGGAAAAGTCTGCTTCTGTATTTAGATTCATGATCAAGAATCTTTACTTGATTAAAGTTAAACAAGTGACGAGCCTCCTTGCTATGTATGGCCAGAGCACTCGTGTCTTTTTCCAACCTGCAGTCACTTCTGTGTTTTGCAATTCTAGATTTCAGCCATTGGGCTGTCTGACCGATATAAACCTTTTCACACCCTCCACAGGGAATCGAATAAATCACGTTAGAATTGCACAGCACAGGAGTTTTATCCTTCAGCCTGGAAAATAAAGACGCGACAGTTTTTATATTATATTTAGCAATTTGGGTATTTTTAGTTTTTAAAATCTTGCCCAACTTAGGGGTAATCCATGGTAATTTGCGGTATTTGATGACTTCATGACTGTTATTGATATCATTGTTATTACTAATTATATTATTAACATTGGGCGTAGTAAACAAAGGGTTTGTGACTGTTGCCATCAGCAAAGGTAACTACGTTAGCAAATCCAACGTACTGTTGAATGATCAAGTGACGTACAGAGAACTGAAGGGTGACCCCACTGGCACCACTCAGAGAAAAAACAATGAATTGATTAAATTGTTACTGAACAACGGTTGCTTTGATGAGCCCACAGCCAGATACCTCACTATGTATAATTCTCCCAAATACTATGGTTTACCCAAAATTCATAAAGATAATGCCCCCTTACGTTCCATTGTTTCTTCAATTAATTCTCTCACCTATAACCTGTCTAAGTTTGTTGCTAATATCTTAGCCCAAGCGTTTACTGACGTTAATGACTATAACACTAAAGATTCATTCACTTTTGCTAGTGTTATTAACAATTCTAAACTCCCTCAAGGATTTGTGGTGATCTCTCTAGATGTTGTGTCACTTTTCACTAATATCCCCCTTGAATTGGTCATATCGACTATTGATTCTAAATGGGACTGCATTGGCAGTGTCTGCAGTTTTCCTAAGGACATTTTCCTTATGACTATAAAGTTCATTTTAAACAATATTTTTTTCACTTTTAATAATAAATTTTACATGCAGGTGTTTGGCACCCCCATGGGTTCCCCCCTGAGTCCTATTCTGGCCACTATTGTTTTGGATCAGCTGTTTGATGACTTCATTCCTAGACTTTCTTTCATTCCTCCGTTTATCAAAAAATATGTCGATGACATTGTTTTAGCTGTTCCTTCTGAACAGACTCAGGCAGTGTTAGATGTGTTTAATAGTTACAACCAGCACATTCAATTTACTTTAGAAATGGAGACGAATAACAGCCTCCCCTTTTTGGATGTGAGGATTATCAGAGATGACAATAATGTTTTGTTATTGGACTGGTTTAGAAAACCCACCAGCTCTGGTAGATACATCAACTTCCACTCGTCGCATCCGATCAATCAAAAGATCAATATTATCCTGGGGTTAAAGAATCGCATTTTAAAATTAGCTCGCCCTTGTTTCCATAATAAGAACTTACATGTCCTCTCTGATATTCTTCGCAACAAAGGATATCCCATCACGTTAATTAATAAATTATTGTTTACTGCGCCCACTGTTAATAATATAATTAGTAATAACAATGATATCAATAACAGTCATGAAGTCATCAAATACCGCAGATTACCATGGATTGATGGGCTTACCCCTAAGTTGTGCAAGATTTTAAAAACTAAAAATACCCAAATTGCTAAATATAATATAAAAACTGTCGCGTCTTTATTTTCCAGGCTGAAGGATAAAACTCCTGTGCTGTGCAATTCTAACGTGATTTATTCGATTCCCTGTGGAGGGTGTGAAAAGGTTTATATCAGTCAGACAGCAGAATGGCTGAAATCTAGAATTGCAAAACACAGAAGTGACTGCAGGTTGGAAAAAGACACGAGTGCTCTGGCCATACATAGCAAGGAGGCTCGTCAGTTGTTTAACTTTAATCAAGTAAAGATTCTTGATCATGAATCTAAATACAGAAGCAGACTTTTCCTTGAAATGACTCATATTGTTTGTAATCCACTTAGCATAAATTTTAGAACTGACATTGATAACTTAAGTAGTATCTATTCTTATTTACTCAATTTTAATAGTATACATAATACTGATCCTACATTTAGTGTTGTTGATTTAGATTAATTTGCAAATCTGTCGTCTAGGGTTTACTTCATTGTGTTAGTTTCATGGCGGTTTTTTGAATGTCCCGCCTTCTTTTCCTGATATTTAGTTTTGAATAGTTGGCATTAGAACTAAATTTTCCTGTGATAAGATCTGCACATTGTGACTTAAGTCGTGTTTTAAATTGTTTGTGTGTTCTTTAACTTATTATCTGACACATCTGTGATTAATTGTTAATTATGATTAATATGTTAGACTTCGAGTACGCGCTATGTCTTGACTCCAATTTTAGAACTTTGATTTGTAAGTAATACCTAACCTAACATTTTCAAATTGTTAACTTTGGTTCTTGGAATTTCCAGAATCCTGATGAAGAAATAAATTATTTCGAAAGCTTGATTAAAAATCGAATAGTTTCTATTCTATTTGCCCTTGGCCGTTAACCCAATAATTGTGTATACCTAACAAGTATTTCGGTCATTACTTCCCCACTGGTGAAATATATTAAGACAAAAATTGTACCCTATTCTACTAAAAAAGTTTCTCCAACATCTTTAATTTACTAGAAATAAATAACTACATAAAAATTCAAACTTTATTTAAAGGTATAAGTATAAGTCTATAAACATGGAGTAAATATGGCGTAACAAAAGAAAACTTTTATTCTAACAAAAGTAACCGTCATTCCTAGTAATACATAAAGAATAACATATTATATTAGTTTTAATTGAGTAAGTATCTAATTGCTAATTCAGTAATGGATATCGCCTTTGTTTCATTCTTACAAAATAGTCTACGACATCGTCTAAATTCAGATTTTTGACAAAATAGCGCTCAACGGCCATTACAAGCAGATCGCTCAATCTATCGTCACCAGTACTAGTGCGAAGATGATTTTTTATTTTGTTTAATGATGAAAAACTTCTTTCATTGGATGCAGTTGAGATCCAAATGCAAAGTACTATCTCAATTGCTTTCAGCAATTCTCTAAAGGCTTCTGGAGTTTCATTTAAACTGTCTCTCAGTTCTTCTAAATTCGACAATATTGTGTGTGATGATTTAATTAAACCTTTAGCTGTAAAAAAATCAGTTTCAAGACGTACCAAATCTAAGTCTAAGTTCTTGTAGTGAAGTAAAAGGGGCCTCGCAATATCAAACGCTAAAAAACTATCACAGTCTGGGTTAAATGCATCTAGTGAACACAAAACTTCATTATTTATTATAAAACGTTCCTCCAGTTCTCTGACGAAACGGCCCAAAATTCCATAAAGTATTTCTCTCTTTATTGCGTCTGGCGATTCTGTTGTATTTTTTCCTATGGTTGAAGTTACAAAAAAATCAGTAAGGCGACTTGTGGTTGTTTTCCGTGATTCTCGCCTTTGCATATCTTCTATGGCCGCTTTTTTCATGAATTCGGTTATTTCGTCCTGAAATTGATTCCACCTCACATCGGTTCTCATATCAGTTAACATCTGTATCGACGCTTTAACTAATTTAATAGCCGACGTGATTATTATTTTCTTATTTTGTAGTTCGCAAGAGAGCATATGAATTTTTTCGAGAATTGCTTCAGTGATAATCAAAGATATAAAGCTTCGTTTCGTAATTTCCTTTAAAAGCCCCGCAGCTTTAGCTCGAGCCAAAATGTCTACGCTTTGACTGGCCACAATATTTAAGGTGTCTTTGAGTTCTACGTAGCGAAGTTTAATTTTTTTCAAAGAGTGATACCAATAAGACCACCTTGTTTCGACTAATCTCTCCAAGTGTAATACCTGTAGGTTCTTGGACTTCTGAGTTTCTACAAATACTTCATATTTTGTTTGTCTATTCATAATGAAGTTATATACTGTCTGGACTATCTTGAAAAAATTCGAAATTACGTTGATGTTCTTTATAGTAGCGACTAGGCAGAGATTCAATCTGTGTGCGTAACAGTGCACGTACGTCGCATATGGAACAATATCTTGGATCCTCTTTTGAACACCATTTAGATGTCCACTCATGACGGCCGCTCCATCGTAACACTGGCTAACACAGTTCCTAATACATAGTCCATTTTCATTCAGTAGTTTTTTTATATGATCAACTAAATTGCTTGCATTCAAATTCTTGACATGTTTAGTTCCCAAAAGATGTTCGTTCACATTACCATTTTGGTCAATAAATCTGATGACGAAACTCAATTGTTCCTTCTTAGATGCATCTTTAGTTTCATCCACCATAATAGTGAAATAGCGATTTTTCGACATCTTACTCAAAATTTTCTGCCTTGTACAATGAGCCACAGCCTTTATCAGATCATTTTAATACTCAGGGGAAGCATAGTGCCCATATCGTGAAGACAACTTTTCCTTTAACTTAGTATCCTCTTGGGCGAATACGTTCAAAAACTCTATAAAGTTCCCCTTATTGTCGGATTCTTCGTGTTCTTCCTTTCCTCGGAATGCGAGTCCCTGTGACCCAAAGTAGCATGTCGTTTTTACTAACCAGCGTACATGATTCCGATTATCTAGAATTTCCTTGTCTCTTTGGACATTGATCGTGCAAGCAATGGATTTATTTTCGCTTCTTTGTACTGATTTGTAGTTCAGCCAAAGTTGAGATGAAACCTTGTGTCGTTGCCCATTTGAGTGTTTGTACAATAGATTTTTTATATCCTTCCATTTCTTCAAGCCATAATCCACAAAAGCAATATTTCCACTAGTTTCTCCGGAAAATGTACTGTTTGGTTTAAAATGTCGACAACAGAAACAATACACGGAGTCCTTTTCACTTGAATATTCGATCCATTCAAATGTGTTGTACAAAAGCGAGTTGAATCTTCTTCCGTTTGTTTTGGGAAAGTCAATATATTCTTTGGCTGAGCTGGCATGTAATTCATCGATGCTGATATATCAGTTGCACTTTGAGACTTTAACGGAATTTGAATTTTAAATAATTCTTATCTTTCTCTTGTATCTGGTTAGGCTTTTGTCCGAAGCCAGGGGGGGGGGGCAATTGCCCTACCCTGCCCCCCAAATGACGCCCCTGTGGACAGACCATATAAAAAGAATGGCTGGCTATAATTGGTTACAGCAGACAAACGATAGAGACCGATGGAAGACACTGGGGGAGGCTTGCCTTGATCGATGGAATGATGATGAACAAAGAAAGCAATTCACGAAGCACTGAAGTATATGAAATACGAAAACTCTCCTGGTCCAGGAGGTATTTCGGTTGCTCCAATTACACAAAAAAAATATATACGTTGTAATGTTAACACAAACATAAACAGCATGCTAACATATGAACATGGGAAAGCTATACTGAGACGAAGCTGCGAAGACAATCGACTGCATCACACTGTAAATGAAGCGGTTAGAAGGCGGCATAATAGAAGAAATAGAATGGTATGGCTATATGCGCAAACGGCATACTGACAGATGGCCAGAGTATATGGTTCTGGAAACTACACGAAAAAAAAAAAAGGAAGAGAGGACGCCCACCAAGAATATAGAATAAAGATGTACGAGAGGCGATAAGTAACCGGCAGTTAGAAAGGAACCTACGAGGTCGGACAAATGTGAAACGGGATTGGCACTACTGCGGACGCTATAAGACACTGACTGGTTCCAAATCATATCCAAATTGTAGCTGGAACTTTCGTCTACACATAGCTAAAACGGCATCCTGTCAGAACTTGCGTGATAGGCTGTGCGTGCGAATGAATATGTTACTGCGGCTGTCACATGTGACACAAGTCAAACATGGAGCAGAGAGCGAACATTAAGTTTTGTTTTAAATTGGGGAAAACGGCCACGGAGACATTCGAGATGTTGAAAATTGTGTACTGCGATGAGGCCATGTCCCGTACTCGCGTTTTCGAGTGGTTTGTCAGATTTCGTGAAGGTCGGAAAGACGTTTACGATGATCAGAAGCCGGGTCGTCCGATCACAACGAGAAACCCCCTAACGATCGAAAAAGTCCGACAACTTGTGGCGGCTGATCGACAACTGACACTCAGAATGATGGAGAAGGAGCTGAGTATTAGCCGTGAAACCATTAGAACCATTTTGGAGAAGGATTTGAAGAAAAGGAAGGTCTGTGCCAAATCTGTCCCCCCACGTTGAGCAAAAAGCGCATCGAGTGGACACTTCCCGCGACTTCATTGCAACAGCCAACAGTGGCCCAAATTTTCTGGATTCAATTGTTACTGGTGACGAGTCGTGGCGCTTCCAGTACGATCCAGAAAGCAAGAGTCAACGCATGGAATAGCGATCGAAGACGTCTCCCAGGCCAAAGAAATTCTGTCTTCAAAAATCGAAAGTGAAGACCATGCTGATCACTTTCTTCGACAGTCAAGGTATCATTCACAAAGAATTTGTGTCACCGGGTGTCACCGTCACTAGCCTGTACTACAAGGGTGTCATGACGCGTTTACAAAAACGCATTCGACGTGTACGACCGCATTTGGCAGCCTCCGGCAAGTGGCACCTTTTACACGACAATGCCCCTGTGCATTCTACCTTGATTGTGAAGACGTTTTTGGCGACAAGAAATGTCCTAGTCTTAGAACATCCTCCCTATTCGCCGGATCTGTCTCCAGCGGACTTCATGCTGTTTTCTCAGCTGAAATTGACCCTCAAGGGAAGGCGCTTTGACGACGTGGAAGACAATCAACGGAATGTTACCGCCGAAATAAACGCACTTCCTCGCGACAAGTTTAAGCAGGCTTTCCGCGACTTGTATCGTCGATGTCAACGGTGCGTAGAAGTCGAGGGAGATTACTTCGAAGGACGCTAGAGGTATTTTCACCTATGGCTACCTCACATGGTTTGTATTTGATCAATCCCGTTATATACGTTTATCATTGCAAGTGGAATATAGAGGTTCAAAACGCGGAAATGTATATGTAGTATGTCTCGCAATAAATTTTGCTGTACACAATTACCGTACAGAGTAGTTGTAATGTAACTTCACAATAAAACAAATAATGACTGTGAGTAACGAAACTTATCCAGAGACATACAACTTAAACTCCTATATTCCACTTGCAATTATAAACATGATATATTCATAAATCAATCAATTCTTACAGAGTAAAAAATTTTCTTCGATTTCTGTAAACTTCTATTGAACTGATAAATGAGGTTTTGGAGTTTAACTTCAACACCAGCGACGATATATAATTTTCAAGTCACATTTTCTTGAAGTTGGTAGAAATAAACATTTTGCTTTGTTATTTATTTCAGGGTTGCAATGACACGTGTGACTTTCTTCTTCAAGGAGCAACAATTTATTACATCCGAGAGAAATGAATTATATGGTCTTACGGATTTTATTGCCAACTGCGGAGGCCTTTTGGGGCTGTTTATTGGATTTTCCATTCTTTCAGTCATCGAAATACTTTACTTTTTGACTCTTAGATTGTTCTGCAATATTAGAAGGCACGGTCGTCATTTCTGGTCTGGATCATCCGAGCTACTTGAGAACAATGAGTATGACCATAACCATTGATTTGGTTCGTAGCAGTGTACAATGTTATTTATTAGATGTAATTTTATAAACTAATACTGCGTGTTTGTAAAAACTGTAGACTTGAAATTAACTTCATATTGTGTTTGCGTTTGCATAATGTTTCAATGTCAAATTCATACAAATTTATTTAGAGCATTTTCACAAACAGTTGTTATTCACACTGTTTTTAAAACATTTTTCTATGCTAAGAACAAGAAGATGTTGTATTTAGGCACGATGAAGATGCAGGGAAATCCACTGAGTTTAACACTTGATCTGTCAGTTAGGGGTTTCTTGAAAAAGCTATCCAAAATTAATCGAAGTAGATATTTTGAAGGTCATGTAATTAGAGGATTGTATGAATATCTAGTACAAGTAGTGACGGTGCTACAGTAAATTGTTCAATTCATGTTTACTTTAAGCTTTCAAAATATGTGCATGCCTAAACCAATAACGGCCTTGATTGCTTTATTATTAGTTGCATACGTGAAATCGTAATGTGTCAGAACTTATAATCAAATAGTAAAATATTTTCTTTTAATTCATTCATTTTAATTATCTTAGCCAAAATTTGTAGTTCTAAAAATGTGAATTGTAGAAAAAATAAGCACAACTTAAGAGAATTAGTAGATTGAATAATGTTGTACATTTATATGTTTTATCACGAGTTTAAATGTTATCTAACAGTTTGTATATCTTAAGGTTCTCTTATTAGTATTCCAGAATTAAATTATTTTACCATAATTGAATACTATTCTCACAATATATTGTCGTTTAGAATGGAACCGTTTATTATATAATATTAAATATTTATATTATATTTTAACGCTATCTACAAGTTTCTGTATTTCCGTGTATGCTATTCAATAAACATATTTTTAAGTGTAACAATTCAATTCCTACTAAATGTTTTCAAGTCTATGCCTGGTTAATATTCAAAATATACAGCAGTAAATATTCTTCGAGCTAATTAAATTACGACTGTATAAATAATGCTTTTAAAAACTATTTTATTTAGACAGAAAGAATACAAAGTAAATACAAAATGGGCAGAATAACGTTCTGCGGCAAAGTATAAACCAAGATTGATAAAACTATTACAGATTAGGCCTTATAAACTAAATAGTTATCGGTCTGGTTAGTCTGAAGATAGGGTTTTATCTTATCGTAGGTTATGGGGTTAGTTGGGGTGTCTTATGCATAACAAATACATAACTCCTCGCTTGCAAGATAGTTTATTATATTCTAAACATTAGAATATATTAAATTTTGCCTTGAATTAATTCAAGGGGTACGTCTAGTGGTTTTCTGTAAATGTACTTAATAAATCGATCTTTCAAGAAGAGTTATTTACAATATATATATTATAATACCTATAATTACAAAAACAACAATGGTTGCAATTAACATGGCAGTGAGGGACATATAAACAAGTATGTCACTATTATCATTTTTAACAGAGGCTAAGAGAGTTTGTTGTTTGTTCAACATTAACTGATTATTATTCACGAATTTTCGTGTATTGATGGGTATTAAATCCAATTTAGAAAGATTGATTGAGTTTATCTCATTGACATTAAGTTTATTAATGTTAGGTATTTGAAGGATGTTAATTTTATTAGAAGTAGTTTTCATATTGAATAATAAGGTATCATGGTTAATTAAAACCGAACAATCAGGCGTCAAATGTCAAATATTTGAAAATATGATTAATTTCTTATAATTTTTATCAATACATTTTATGTCGATTAGCAGTTCAGAAGGTGTAGTTATCAGCCGTGTCATAGACGAAATACTCCTTAGACCCCTGACTGATGGTTATGCATTTTGGTTAGTACCGGAACTTGGGGTACAACGTCGCGGTACGTTGCCATTCAATGCGCAGTTGAGTGAAATCACTACAGATACGTCACGTTCTTTTAATTTCGTGCAATAGTATTAATCCCTCGAAGGCAACATTTCGTTTACCTGCACACTGGGATATTTAGGAAGTAATCTATTAACATTGAGACCACTTTTCAAGTTATAAGAGAAAATTGAATTTTGCTCGATTTCGTTTATTAATAAAAATAGAAAATAAATGGTATTAAGCTTTAGAGCTGGCAACCGGATTCGGATTTTCGGATATCCGGATTTTTTTTATGCGAAGATCCGGATTTTGTGAAGGCTAAAAATCCGGTATTCGGATTTATCCGGATTTCGGATTTTAGGTTTAGATCCGGATTTCGGATTTCTCACACAGATTCGGATTTCTCACAGAGATCCGGATTTCGGATTTCTCACGGAGATCCGGATTTCGGATTTCTCACGGAGATCCGGATTTCGGATTTCTTACAGAGATCCGGATTTCGGATTTCTTACAGAGATTCGGATTTCGGATTTTTTTAAATCAATTTGGAATTAGGATTTCTTATGTCGATTCGGATTTCGGATTATCTATACGAATTCAGATTTCGAATATTGTTTCTATGCAGATATCGGATTTTAGAATATCCGAAGAATATTTTATTTTATACTTTTTAAGGAATGCAACATCTTAACTCCGCGAATTCGTATTTTAAAATGCAGTTTTAGAATACTCAGATAGTCAGATTATATGATGGTATGAATTTGAATTTTGCATGTCGATTAGAGCTACTATACTTTTTAAAAATTAAATTTTATTTTAATTTTTAAAGTTAAGTTTTTATTTAAATACGGTTTGCTGGTTACCAAAAAGAGCTTGATTTAGCTACTTAAATTGTGTATCATCCAATTCAGTCTTATAACGTTATCCTACTAAAAGACTACACTCACCAATTTTAATTTGTGGCGATAAGTGCATATACTTTAATTGCTAGTGCTGTCAAACGATTCCGAGTCTAGAATCGGAATCGCTTCTTTAGCTTTAAGAATCGGTTCTGCAGCGTCATTAAAACCGATTCTCGAGTCTAGAATCGAAATCCGATTCTAGAATCGAGAATCGAAATCCGATTATAGAATCAAGAATCGAAATCCGATTCTAGAATGGAGAATTAAATTCCGATTCTAAAATCGAAGATTTATTTTCGATTCTAAGAATTGAAAATTGATTTCCTAATCTAAAATCTATGATTCATTTAGTTTTTCAAGAATCTGTTTTCTACTCTAAAATCGTCAGCAAAGATTCGTTTTAGGGTTGAAGGATCGCACAAACAAAGACAAAATATTTCGGAGTACTGATAATAATCTTTCGCATCCTTCTTACTAAGGTAATCTTAAGCTTCCTATTTAAATAGGGGTTTTAAATGCACAGTTCCTCATGTGCGCAAACCTTTTCTACTTATTGTAACCACCTGTTAATACCATTTTGCTGTTTAACTATGGTTTATTAACACGGTAAGCGGTTTAATTCCCGATTGCTCAATAGTAAATTTTATTACGCATAAAAAACAATAAAAACAAATATTATTGTAAGAACTCCCTTAAGCTGTAATAGCTCTTTGAGTATGAAAACGTTTTTTTAAACAGATTCACATTATTAATTTCTTTGAAGCATATTGGCAATTTATTTATAATTAATGTACAGGTATGACCAGGTGATTTTATATAATTTGAAGTTTTGAACACGCCTAAGCGTATGCTATTACAGTTTGTAGTAGGGTAACGGTAAATATTTCCATTTAAGACAAATTTATCTTTATATTTTGTAAAAAATAATTCAGCTTTATAAATAAGCAGTGATGCAACTGTTAAAATTTTTTTGTCTTTAAAAAGCTCTCGAAGTGAATCTCGGGATTTCATATTAAATATTGATCTTAAGATTATTTTTTGTAAAATAAATACCCTGTGAATATTCACCGCGCTATCACATATCAATATGTTGTATGTTACGACAGATTGCACTAATGCATATTAAACATTCATAAGATGTTCCTGCGAGAGTTCCGCCTTTAAATAGCAATAGCGTATTGCAAAACGTGCTGCTTAATCTATTGCATGTATGATCTACATGAAGTGACCACTTTAACTTGTCATCTACATTTATTCCTAAAAATTTACACGATAAGCCAGTGTTTAAAACTACATTATTACATCGGAAGTTTAAATAAGGCAGTGCCCTTTGTTTATGAAAATGTATACAAGACGTTTGATTAACATTCACCATTAAACCATTTTTTCCGCACCAATCAATGATTGCCTTTGTAATTTATTTTCATCTTGAATCTTGTAGTTCCTTCACCGCTTTTGCAGATACCGTTAACCAGGTAGGTATCGTCTGCATATAGTACGAGCCAATCTGTTTCGACATTGTTACCTAAGTCGTTCACAGAAAGAATATAAATAAGAGGACCCAGAACTGACCCCTGGGGGATTCCCAAGTCCACCACGAATTTATCTGAATACTGATAAGCTACTTTAATAATTGTATCTCTACCATGTAAGTACGACATTATAAGGTCATTCACGACACCCCGAACTCCCATGTGATGAAGTTTATTCCAAAGAAAAGCGTGATTAATTAAGTTTCAATAAAAGTGATCAATTATCTAAAAATTAAATATTAAATTAAAACAAATGGCACGACATGTTGTATATTGGTACTTTTTTAAATAAATGTATGAAAATTACTGCCGTAAGGAAGTTCGTTTTGTTAACCTAACGAAAATACTGTCGAAATAATTATATAACGAAAAACAAGTAACCGAACTTAACTGTCCTTTTAATAGCTGTACAGACACATGTCTAAATTTACAATCACAAGGCCGACGCTAGGGTACAATAAGCAGGCACCATAGCATTTGACCAGGGGCCTTCTTGGAAATGCTTAAATGCTTTACAGAAATATACAAATGAATGACCACTATCCCAGCTTCAAAATACCTTTTTGTCGAATGGGTGAGACAGGTTTATCACTAAAGGTAGACCGCATTTTTACAAAGGGTTACTTAAGAAACTACATTAACATTTAAAATTTTTAGAAAGAATTTTATCTAACCCAGCTTGCTTACATGTTTATTGTTTATTTGAATTTTAATATTAAGAGTTATGTTTTATTTGTTAGGTCATTGGGTGTAATACTGTTTCTGTTTATAAGTAGTTTTTTTGTTTATTTTATGGTTATAATTAGTATTTTATAATAATTGAAAGAATGAAACTTATAACTAATAAGTTCTCTTATAAATTTTTAATGTTTTATGTGTACTTTTATTAATACTTCCGTCGTACCCATCACTATTTAGTGGAAGGGGGGTAATAGCCTCGTTTGCCAGGAGCGCGCTGGCTTTGTACACCCATTTTTTCTGTCTTGAAATTATACGTTTTATAGATTTTGCGCCGACGCGACTTTAAATAACGAATACATCCAGATAATATATTTATAATAGATTTATCGATAATTTTGAATAATTAAGTTTAAAATGAGGAACTTGGACATAGGCAGCGATTTTACTGGAATACGCATATACCTACAATTTTTATTTGAATTAACTGCATATTCATACAAATTCTACATGCTAGATTAATGCAGACTATATTCATGTAAATTTA
This sequence comes from Limonius californicus, assembly GCA_014611495.1. Taxonomy (NCBI): domain Eukaryota; kingdom Metazoa; phylum Arthropoda; class Insecta; order Coleoptera; family Elateridae; genus Limonius; species Limonius californicus. The sequence continues at coordinate 1,715 of JABXWE010051830.1, read as the reverse complement.
CTTAAATGTTTAATTTAATTTAATAAATACACGCACGCAGATAAATTCAGAAAACGGATTTTTGCCTAAATCCGAATATCGGATTTAAAAAAAAATCCGGATAGCGGATTATTTAGGGTAAATCCGGATATCGAATTTTTCGGATATATCCGGATATCGGATTCTTCGGATAAATCCGGATAGCGGATTTTCCGGAAGAATCCGGATAGTGGATTTATCGGATAACGGATTTGCAAGACGGATTTTATCCGGATAGTAAAAATCCGGCGGATTCCGGATTATTCGGATACCGGATAATTTAAAATCCGAAATCCGGATTTTAAAATGTAACGGATTTGACAGCACTATTAAGCTTTGTTGTAGATCTTTCTATGTAGATTTGAATGCGACTGTCATTTTTTTTATATTCGCCGTCAGTTTCAAGTTATAATATAAACTTATGTTTTTTTAAATGGAAACCATAGCAGGCGTTGATTTTGTTAAAAAGGCTGTTTTTCAACCTTTCAAAATATATATAGTTTACTCGGTCTAGGACATTCGGGCGCGGCCGTTAGGGCGCCAGCCACAAGGGCGCGAAGACACAAGGCGCGAAGACACTACGGCGCGGGCCGTTAGGGCGCAGAGACACTAGGGCGCGTGGACAGTAGGGCGCGGACCGTTAGGGCACGGGACACTAGGGCACGGGACACTAGGGCGCGAGACTCGGTGTTATAACTTGTTACTCATCTGTATTTTAATTTTAAATAATAATAATTTATTTATATTATTTATATATTTAATATTAATTTAACGGCTGTAGAAATTCTAGGAAGAAGGATTAAAGTAGATGAATGTTTGAGATATATATATATATATATATATATATATATATTTACATCCCTATAACATTGTTGTCTCCATTCATTTGCAATTTACGGTTGTTATTACGTCCAACACTTTATTAAGTCCGTATATTGGACGCAATAATGTAAACCATGTTAATTTTTAAATCCGCCGCGATTTTTGCAAGTGTTTCCTATTGGTCAAATTGATATCTTGCGGTTCTACTATTCTACATACATTTTTTCGATCAGAAGGTACTGTACAACTGAAAAACATTAGTTATATATGGAATCAATAGTGTTATCACTTAATACATAAATGTATACTTTTAATTGAAAAAATTTCCGCTAGAGAGGTGTTGTGTATATACGTTCTGTATATACACTTGTGAAAGTGCATATACTACTACGTCCGAGGCTTGGCAACATCGCATTGTCTGTTTTTCAGCCGTGCTTGTGAATGATATTTTCGTTCAGAGATTAAATTAGTCAGCTGATTGTGATGCGATACGAAATGGATACAAAATCTTAAGCATTTAAAATTTTAACAATTGTAAACCCTTTATTATGAACTAAAGAACAAATAATTCTTGCATGTTCTTTTACAATTAAAAGTATAATTTTAAGGCACAGTGTCATATAAAACAATATAAGACATTCAATTCTGTTGAATGTGTCCTTTGCATTGCAATAATCATAATACTTCGTCTATATGAAAAAATTAGGCATACATTTCAATAACTCCACTTCATACTTTTACGTAACATTTTGCACAATATTTCTTTTTATTTTTGTATATAAAAATTGGTGCACACCACGTAAAAAAAGTGAGTACAAAAGTATTCTTAATTAATTAATAAAAATCGGATTTTAAGATTTTTAATACATAATAAT
>JABXWE010051829.1:0-12100 GCA_014611495.1 Limonius californicus | reverse complement strand
ATTTTTTATCCCCAGGGGTTAGCACCCTGTGTTTAGGTTTAGAAAAGAAATTTACAAAGAATATTATTATCAAAATTAATAAATATTCTTTTTTAACCTACTGCTGCCTTTGGTTTACTTAAAATCAAAGAAAACGCTATATTGCTTCCAGTATAAAGATGAAAGCTAAATCATGAAGTCGTGAAAAAAAAAACAAATAATTGCCTTTGAAACATCAAAGGACCGACCTAATGGAGTCGGTTGCAATCGAAACTAGCGAACGAAAGGAAATATGGAAAACAGAACGTATAGCTTACATAATCGAAGTTGGTATTGCTTCCTTGATAGTTTACTTAGCGCAAATTTCGGTAGCAGGAGGTAGTAGTAACACTAATCCCTGCTTGAAGAAGTTTTAGTTATTTACTAGCATGCTTACAAAATAAGAACAAAGTATTTTTAGGTGGAACAGTAAAGAGAGCGAAGTCTCCCTGGAAACCTTCTGTTCTAGTATGAAAATTTCTGATTAAACCGCAAACTCGAACTTGCTAACTCGGCAGAAAGTAATCGGTTAAATTGACTCGACACTTTTATTAAAGTCCTCTTTCCTTCCGGGGTAATGTCTACTCAATGTGCTCCAATTACTGGAAGAATAGAAACTTCATGTATTACCTACGATCTAGTCATAGAATGTTTGCACTAAAAACTTGCTTGAATACCCATACAAAAATCTTGTGGTTTTTAATGTTCGGAAGTTAGTTCGGTGCTTGCTATTTTATCAATTAGTATGCAACTTCCTTTACGGCTCAAGAGACCACATAAATCATAGCGTTGCCTTTACCAAACGATATGACCTGTTTTGATTAAAAACGATTTTTACTTCTCTATACCACAAGAATACGAAAGTATTGGCTGCATGCAACGGATTGAATGCACGACTTTAACAGAAATGCCTGTTCTGTACATGTGTCCGTCTGTGGTTTTCCCTAAATAACAATCTACCTGGTATGTCAGCACTTACAACCATACTATTTCAAGCATATTCAGCTTCGTTTTAAATGTGAACTCAATCTTACGATTCAGCTACTATGGACGTTAGAGATCGATTCATGTATTCAGTTTGTGTTGTGTGCGGGGTTGCTGTATCTATCAATACTGTTGAATTCCATTTTGTTCTAAAAATTCCTTCAATTCAGCTGACGACTAGGAAATTCTATAATCGGAAATAATCTTGTTGGGTTGCTAGACGTTGCGAATTATATTTTTAAGCGGCTTACTAGTTCTGCCACAACTTTGAAAGTAGTTGATTTTCTCTAGTTGACTGTAAAAGTGAATATGAATACACCGCGTCGTTTGAAACGGCGCTCTGCAAAAATTACAATCGGAAAATAATGGTATTTTTTAATACTTCTGAAATTACCCATCGCGCTCTGCAAGTATAATTCTGAAATAGAACACTTCTATAATTGAGCGCTTCTACGTAAAAAAGTTTTGTAAAACAACATTCTAAATAGAGATACTTTTGTAAAGCGCTTTGCAATTAAATGGTTCTTCTAAACCACGTTCTGCTGATAGGATTTTGCAATCCAGCGATCTTGCAATCGGACGGTTCTTCAACACCGCGTAATGCAAATAGCTCTTGAATACAGCGCTTTGTAGTTAAACGATTCTATTAAACAGAGTTCTGCCTATAGCATTCCGCAATGCAACGCATTTACAAATGAACGGTTCTGCAACACCGCATAATGCAAATAGCATTCCTGAATACAGCACTTTTAATTAAACGGTTCTGGGAAATCGCATTCTGCCAGTAGCATTCCTGAATTCAGCGCTTTGCGATTAAACGGTTCAGCTAAGCCGCGTTCTGCAAATAGTTTTCCGCAATACAGCGCTTTTGCAATTGAACGGTTCTTCAACACCGCGTAATGCAAATAGCTGGTGAATACAGCGCTTTTTAGTTAACCGGTTCTGCTTCATCGCGTTCTGCCAATAACATTCAGCAACACACTTCGACAAATGAACGGTTCTGAAACACAGCGTAATGCAAATAGCATTTCTGAAATAGCGCTTTTTAGTTAAACAATTCTGCTAAACTGCGTTCTGCCTATAGCATTCCCCATTGCAACACTTTTACAAATGAACGGTTCTGCAACACCGCGTAATGTAAATAGTATTTCTGAATACAGCGCATTCTGCCAATAGCATTCCTGATATCAGCGCTTTGCAATTAGACGGTTCTGCTAAACCGCGTTCTGCAAATAGCATTCCGCAATACAACGCTTTTGCAATCGAACGGTTCTGCAACACCGCGTAATGCAAATAGCATTCCGCAATTTAGCGTTTTGCAATTAAACGGTTCTGCTAAACCTCGTTCTGCTAATAGAATTCTACAATCCAGCGATCTTGCAAATAAACGGTTCTTCAACACTGCATAATGCAAATAGCATTTCTGACAACAGCGTTTTGCAATTAAGCGGTTCTGCTAAACCGCGTTCTGTAAATAGCATTCCGCAATACAGCGTTTTTGCGGTTAAGTGGTTCTGCAAAACAGTGCTTTTACAATTAAGCTCTTCTATATAAAACCGCCACCGCACAAAAGGCGCTGCTACAATATAGCTCTTTGCAATACAACACTTCTACATAGCGCTTCTGAAATTGTACGGTTCTGCTAAACCTCGTTCTGCTAATAGGATCCTACAATCCAGCGATCTTGCAAATAAACGGTACTGCAACACCTTATAATGCAAATAGCATTCCGCAATCCAGCGCTTTGCAATTAAACGGTTCCGCTAAACCTTGTACTGCTAATAGGATTCTACAATCCAGCGATCTTGCAAATAAACGGCACTGCAACACCTTGTAATGCAAGTAGCATTCCGCAATCCAGCGCTTTGCAATTAAACGGTTCCGCTAATAGGATTCTACAATCCAGCGATCTTGCAAATAAACGGTTCTTCAACACTGCGTAATGCAAATATCATTTCTGACAACAGCGCTTTGCAATTAAGCGTTTCTGCTAAACCGCGTTCTGCAAATAGCATTCCGCAATACAGCGTTTTTGCGGTTGAGTGGTTCTGCAAAACAGTGCCTTTACAATTAATCTCTTTTATATAAAAACGGCACCCCGCAAACAGCGCTGCTACAATATAGCTCTTTGCAATACAACACTTCTACAATAGCGCTTCTGATATTGTACGGTTCTGCTAAACCTCGTTCTACTAATAGGATTCTGCAATCCAGCGATCTTGCAAATAAACGGTACTGCAACACCGCGTAATACAAATAGCATTCCGTAATCCAGCGCTTTACAATGAAACGGTGCTGCTAAAGCTTGCTCTGCTAATAGGATTCTACAATCCAGCGATCTTGCAAATAAACGGTTCTTCAACACTACCTAATGCAAATAGCATTTCTGACAAAAGCGTTTTGCAATTAAGCGGTTCTGCTAAACCGCGTTCTGCAAATAGCATTCCGCAATACAGCGTATTTGCGGTTTAGTGGTTCTGCAAAACAGTGCTTTTACAATTAAGCTCCTCTATATAAAAACGGCACCGCGCAAAAAGCGCTGCTACAGTATAACTCTTTGCAACACTTCTGCAATAGCGCTTCTGAAATTGTGCTGTTCTGCTAAACCTCGTTCTGCTAATAGGATTCTGCAATCCAGCGATCTTGCAAATAAACGGTACTGCAAGACCGCGTAATGTAAATAGCATTCCGTAATCCAGCGCTTTGCAATGAAACAGTTCTGCTAAACCTCGTTCTGCTAATAGGATTCTACAATCCAGCGATCTTGCAAATAAAGGGTACTGCAACACCGCGTGATGCAAATAGCATTACGCAATCCAGCGCTTTGCAATTAAACTGTTCTGCTAAACCGCGTTCTGCAAATAGTATTCCGCAACACAGCGTTTTTGCGGTTGAGTGGTTCTGCAAAACAGTGCTTTTACAATTAAACTCTTCTATATAAAAACGGCACCGCGTTAAAAGCGCTGCAACAATATAGCTCTTTGCAATACAACACTTCTACAATAGCGCTTCTGAAATTGAGCGTTCCGACCTCTAACTGTTCTTCAGAAGAATACACTGTAATCAGCAGTAAATCGTATTTTGGTGATTTTTTAGTGAAGTGCAGGTTATATTACTAGATACATTACATACATTTGTATGTATTGCACTTCTATAACCACTATTTACTTTACCACATTTCTACTCTAGCTAATTGTTGAGTCTGAGCTGAGGTTTAAGAACCCAAGAAAATTTACTTGTATAACAGAACCAATTTAAAATCTAGAATAACCAATAGTAAATATGTGCTGAATAAAGAAGGTTTTGAACGACTCAGTAGTGAACTAAGAACATGTATGTTGTATCATCTTGTCAAAATACAGAATTTACTATGTTTGTTGATTGTATATTTATCTGACTTATTATACAGAAGCTCTGTAAGACAGAGTGTTATTTTAAAGAAGCGTTAAATTGCAGATTTACTTTAAAACAGAGCGCATTTCTCTAAGAGAGCTGTTTAGTAGAATGTTGTTTTGCAGAGCGCTGTTCAGCAGAAATACTGAACTGCAGAAAAGTTGTATTATAATGTAATACTTTAGATAAGTGCTAGTTTACAAAAAAAAAAAACATTGTTGCGATAGAAGCATCGCTGTAATGCAGTTGCGAGTTGTTTGGCAACAGAGTTAGTTTACGTACTGCTTTGCAGAAGCGCTCATTTACAAAAATACTATAGGGCAAAAGCACTATTTTCTAAGTATTCTTTTGTAGTAGAGTTAATGGCAGAAACGCTATAATACAGAGAACCGTTTGCAATAATGTTGTTTTAGATGTGCAGTTTTGAAGAAAAACCCAGATATGCAAATAGCATTGTTTTTTTTTTTTTGAAGCGGTGATTGTAGAAGCGCTGTAATGCAATGTGATTCTTAATGGCGCTCGAGTGCTGTTTTAAAGAACGTAACGTGCGATTTCTTACGCCTGGTTGTTTGGCATTTAAATTTTCATTACAGCATTTTGGATTGCATATATAAATTTTTGACTAATTCAGTTTTGGCCTTGTGGAAGTTTCGTGTCATTTACTGGTGTATTTCCGGTTCAGGAAATGGTGAATTTTTGGGTTTTCCGTTTAAAAACATAACTGTACGAGTTCTCATAGAAGGTGCACGTGTTTTGAGTTAATTTAGAAGTCGTTTTAAGACTTGGAAAGTTTTCCGATTTAAATTTTCAAGACACATTTGGGAAGTTCTTAGGCATCGTTAGTATGATGTGAGTTCCCGGGAGTTGACTCCAATCTGTGTGCAATTCTTTTGAGAGAGTTCTTGTCGCCATTTAACATCTTTTGGTAAGCCTAGAAAATCCTAATTTCTCTTGTTTCATTTCTAAGACTATTGAAATTATTAAGACGGAATTGGCTGGAGCTAGAATTGACAGAATTAACAGTCATTTGTGAAAAATCGAAGAGATCCTGTGGGTTCGAGACAAGCGGAATTATCGGCCGGGAGGCGAAACCGTACAACAGGTGTCGATATCGAGATACGAATTTCCAGGTGTGTCAATCCTTTTTAACATTCAAATTTCACATATAATTTCGAAGATACGAAGGGTTCTGGAAAAATTATAGTCTAATAATAAGAAATCCTAGTAAAACCTGTAATTATATACTTAAATGGATTAAAAACGAAGTACACTTAATGAAATCAATTTAGGTTAACCATCCACTAATTATTAGTGGATGGTTAACCTAAATTGATTTTGTATTTTGTAAAGATTGGTGATAATTTTCGTTGAAATTCTGGAAATAATTGTTAAATGGTTAACAGTATAAATAAATATTCTTTTATTGTTTTAAATTCAGTTAGAAGGGGGAATAGTGCGGAAGTTTAAATCTTGATTAATGGATAGCCGACACCATTACCATTATATCGGTAATTATATATCTGGGTATATAATTCGCGAGGCCTTGAGGAATCTAAAAATACTTAGCGGGTTTGGTCGCGAATATCAGTCTGGTAATCTTTTCGCATTATTGCGTTCCCGATATATTAAGAATCTTGGTTTTTATTTGTTTACCGGTACTGTTAGCCATGATTGTTTAAATACTGTTATATATCATTACTGAATACATATTTTAATTTCAATTGGTTGTGTTACAAAGGTTTAAGGGTGAATCTTTAGATAAATAGAAGATTGGTAATTTATTGTTGTGTTTTATTGTGTTTTGGGTTAACATAATTTATTTTGCTGACAAATTGAGCAATTACCGAAGCAAAGGTAAGTTTGAACTCCAGGAAGGTTCCTGTTTACCTCGTGTTATTTTCAAGGACGAAGGATATTTTAAACAGGTGGCGCCTAGGCTTATCAAACCCCCCATCTTCGACTGTAGCTGATCGACCCTTGTCCTTGATAGCTGGACCTTGCATCGCAAATGGTAGTTTCGGTTGTATCGCTTCTAATTAGTATAGCAGTTTTGTCGCCGTCTGTTCAACTAGGCGTTACAAGAAGTAATTAATTGCAAAAGCGTTGTTTTGCAAAACTGTCTAATTGCAGAACCCTCGTAATGCAGTTACTTGCAGAGATAATGTTTGGAAACAGCCCTATAATCATGTCGCTGTTTAATAGGCTGCGCTTTATCTAGAAGCATTACAATGGAGGAAACCTTACAGAATACTGTTTTGCAGAAGCGATAAACTGCAAGATAAAATAGAGATAACCTTTTCGTACGAATAATGTTTTCTATTTACTATTTTAGAGTATTATGTTTTAGAAAACCGCTTAATTGTATGAAAGACCTGTTTTACAAAAGCGCTATTTTCCAGAGATAAATTTGCTAAATTGCAAAGCCGCTGTAATGCAGGCCCTTGCATTGAAGAAGTGCTGAATTATAGAACTGCTATATATAAACTAAGGCACTGCTTTTTAACAGCTACTTTTTTACAGAACGCTGCTTTGCGAAGTTTTTATAAATACGCTGACTAATTGTGTATAGAAAAATTCAGATTCTATATCTTATAAATTGTCAGATATTTACTACCATTCTAGCTAAGTGTATGTGCTTATCTGTGAAATAACAATTTACAGCAACCAAAACGATGTGCGTTGTGAAAACCGCCAAATATCGAACTAAAAACTTACTGAAAGACAAATAGGCTCTCCTGTCAGGACTTCGACTGGTACTTCTTGAAGGACTCCTCAGTGGGCTTCTACGTGATACAACTCGATGTTTTTGTATGTCTCCAGGCTCGAGTAACTTTGATCCCTGACAGCTCAGATGATGTCTAGGGCGAGCTTGAACAGAATTATGTGGCACTGAACTCAACTTCCGACTAATCCAGCGAGAACCTGAAAATACATCCGTACTAGAAAGTATTAGAAGCATTGGTAGCGTTAATTAAATTTCTATCCTAGAATTAAATCTGGATCGTGGCTGATTTGTATTGGTCCTTAATTAAATTTGTGCTCAATGAATTCTACGATTTTCTTTGGAGAAACGGAAACGGAGAGCAGACTTGCTCTTTTCTGCTATATGGTTGTGTGAATGGAACAACTTTTGAATTTCGAAGCTTGAAATACCACGGAAAATATATTGGGGTTCGTTTCTTTGTAAGTGTTTTTTTCACTGTTCGTTACATAAGTTGACGCCGCCTAAATTTTAATGACTAATAAACAAGGTAATTCACAGAATACTACGAGCTTGGCAAAAGAAAATTAAGCAACCCAACACACATCTAAATTGCTACTGACGGTATTATGGAATCAGCCTGTTTGGTATTTCATTTCGCTAAACGTTTAAATAAAGTATCTGTAAACGAAGCCAACAAACCAAGGTTTAGCTTCTGCGTCAGATTTCATCCATTTTTCACAATCAACTGTATATTTTTGTTGACTGGCAATTAAGCTTGGACTGTTAGCTTTCCAAAGCAACGGAATTTATCACAATCGGACAAGAAACAAGAAAGTTATTTACATTTCAATTGATATAAAAGATTTGAAGCCCACCACCTTTGTTACGGCGTCGAATTTGAAAAAAAATTACTAGGTAATTTATGGATTAAAAAACTTCAGCTATACGTGGTTAAAGTTTTTGGCACATATTTAGAATCACCTTGTATATCAACATTTTTGAAGACATTTGTATAAATTACCATCGTTGAGTTACGTGCCATGATTTTTTCTGAGAATTGACACCGGCTAACTTGATTTGTTTTGAAGGGAACAAACGAAGTCGAGCCTAGAACTTCGAAACGTGCAGACGTTTTTATGATCAGAAAAAAAGGGTAGGGTTAAAAACTATTCCTGTAATTTACCGTTTCGCGTAATTAAATTCGACCTTAACGTCGGATTAACTACATACAAAAGTCAACAATGTCATGGAGAATACCGTGTGGTTACTCGTTTGGTTTCAAACGGATACAAAATTCAAATTTAGGAAACGGCAAACTAATTGTTTTATATCACCCAGAAACGATAACAAGGAGCACGGAGTTTTTGTCAAAATAGCGAATCTTCATGGGAACGTGAAAAGCGTTACTCTTTTAACAAATTAATTGATTTATATCACCCAAAACCGGTGAACAGGGACACATACTTTTTGTTAAAATGACGAATCTTTACGGGAACGTGAAAAGCTTTACCCTTCTAACCGTTTCGTTAAAATCTACACGGGAACGTTAAAAGGGTAACGTGTTTCACGTTCCCTTGACGATTCGCCATTTCAACAAAAACTCCGTGCTCCTGTTCGTCGTTTCTATGTGATTTAAAACAATCAGTTCTTTCCGTTGTTTCTTTCACAATAAATTAAAAGTATGTAATTTTAAGGTAAGTAAAATACCATTCTGTCCATTAGAAACTACACAGATGTAATTATAAAATATCAACAATTTCCATGATATGTTAGTGACACACAGACCTTTAGGTATACACATTATTATGATTACTGACCAAAGATATATAATAATAAAATAGGAATACACAACTTTCACAATAAATTAAAGGTACAGAGCCTTATTTATTAATAATTAACTCATCATTGCATTTTATATTTGTAATATACAGTTTTACAAATTTTAATTAAATGATGTAACTTGATGTGTGATTTGTGATCAACACTACGCTACGCTAGACGTAATCAGATAAATTAGAATAAAGCTAGACCTCCACATTTTATTGGTATTGTACATATTAGATTTGCATGAGCGTCAATTAAAAAAAATATAAAGTATACAGTTGGTGCGAGTTCATAATGCTTTGTTACTGAATATCCGGATTTTGTGGTTATTCTGTAAGCTGTTGTTATAGGCGATTTATTTATTATTTTAAAGTAGGTAATAAATAACTATCATATTTATCGGGTAACGTTTCTCGGCAAGGTATCTTACATTTGGTTGTTCTTATGGTTAAGAATTAGCTGTTGTGTTATAAGAAATACTTAAACCCACCTTGCCACTTCAAATAGTATTTCCTTAAAAATGTATTAGGAAGTATCTATATAATGTCTATGTCTATATTTATTTTGTATAATTTAGAGAGAGACTGCGTAGCCTGCGACCCAAGATGTTCCGAAAATCGTCATAATATCTAGATGGCTTTTCCAAAAAGAATTTCTGTCTCTAGGTCGACTCACCCTTAAATGAGTACCTAGGGGTCGAGGGGTAATAATCGGCGCCTGAATCGTAGTGCCACCCTACCAGTTCCCTAATGCCGACCGGCACTAGTAAAAAGTAACAGCTGTACCTACTACCCTCACATAGGCGTCGTGACGCTAATAAGGCAGACTAATATTATTATCTATATAGGTAATCTATAATAGTAAATTGAGAATAGTTGCACATACTGTTTTTTACAGTTATTTACAAGTTGAACCTAAATGAATGTTGTTATTGTTTATTTCCCATTTTTCAATTACTTACTTGCAGAAATGAGTAATAGGTAACAATATAGTAACAGAAACTCAAACATTCTGCGTGAATCCATAATACAGTAAATGATATTACGTGTTTATGTTTAGTCAAGCTAGCGAGTAAGCTTTAAGATTATTATTATTTTTGCTATTCTTTTGTCATCTTCCTTGGTTAACTTTTGGACAATCCTCGCGGGTACACTCTACACTAGCGTATAAGTAAAAATATTACCTTTATTACTGTAGCATTGGATCAAATAAATCCACAACACAAAAGAAGAAAATTTTCAAAATATACAGGAATCTTCTATAATCCTTATGGATTAGTCATAGACACTTGTCTGCCCTTCGAGTAGAACCGATATTTACTTTAAGTAATATGAAGATGATAAGTGAAATAAGGGATTAGCAATTCCATTACGGCTATTTAATATTGTGGGTTTAATAACAAAATTTAACACCTCCATATGTGATAATTTTGTTAATTTATAAATAAAATGACAATAAATATTACAACATGAATATGCAATGTAAACTATTAAGGAGTGGACGGTTGGATGGCATAAGGCATGCGCTGTATCTTCTCGGATTCCTTTCTTAACCATTAGCATTTGCGAAGCATGGCAATGGTCACACTCTTAAAAAAAGTAGTATCCATTTTCTATTATAGTTCCAAGTTCAGTGTGTGTATCCTTTCCAATAATTATTGAGGTAAGCGTTTCTTTTATACCATTTTTAGGTTAAGCTCTTATTGGTTGGTGGTAACAACGATGGAAATGCAACTAGAAGGATCTGTTGTATCCTGGTGACACACAGCCTTTATTGGTTTAAGCTAAATCGAAGCCCACTAAATGTTCATGCTATAGGAATTGAATATAACCGACAATATTTGTCTATCAAAACGTTCAGGGGGCCGTTTAAAGCTTCCTTTAGGTCATTTTGACCCTTATAATTTTTCCCAAATTTATATCAAATCAAGGAAACTTAATTAATAATTATAGTTTATCCTACGAGAAATGAATACTGCTTAAAATTGTTGGGACGATTAGTCTCAATGTAACACCAGATTTCATATCTTGGTTAATATTTTTTGCATAGTCATTTTTCTATATTATAGTTTACTAGTTTTTTGGAATATAATGAAAATCGGGCAAATATATTACACAACTTTAACACGTTTAAAAACTCCATATGAATTATTTAATTGCTACAAACATAAACGTAACTGAGTTTAATGCTAGAAGATGTGAGAATGAAATATTTATATCTGTCAACAGATAATTTTTGTTAAAAAATTATTATTTCTTTTCAACAGCAGTGCCAAGGATCATACCCGGTGCTACAGAACCGAACATTTTATTCCCTACGAAAATATGGGTCCGGAAAGACTGCAGAAAGACTTAAGAAGTCTATGTAAAAACACTGTTTTGGATGTTAAGGTTAAAATTGAAACTTTTTGTGAGTACATATTTGTTGTATTTAAAATAATAGGAATTGGTTGTAATGTCTTTTTATTTGCACATTCTATACGCAATAAAATGATAAGCTAAATTCAAACCACAATAGCATTTTTTGGTTAGCAGCTAGGCTTACCTTACCGATATACTTAAAGGGTGTTTTTTGACAAAATAAGCAGTTAACTTTTAGTTATGTTCCTTAGTTCACTTCTTTACCGTCAATATGGTTATCCGTCAAAGATAACCTTCTTGAGATGGTTTAACGGTTAACCACGTAGCATAACTTCTGAGTATGTTGGGAAGAAGTCCAAAAGACAACTTCAAGCTTAAATTTTGTGTATGTCGAGAAAATGCCTAAAATCTGACTTTAAAGGTTAGCTTTTGGACATTTTTTACGGTTAACCAAACGATGACTTTCAAGGTTAGCTTTTGGACATTTTTTACGGGTAACCAAACGATGACTTTCAAGGTTAACTTTTGGACATCTTCTACGGTTAACCAAACGATGCCTTTCAAGATTAACTTTTGGACATCTTTTACGGTTAACAAAGAGATGACCTTCAAGGTTAGCTTTTGGGCATCGTTTACGGTTAACCAAACGATGACTTTCAAGATTAACTTTTGGACATCTTCTACGGTTAACCAAACGATGACTTTCAAGGTTAACTTTTGAACATCTTCTACGGTTAACCAAACGATGACTTTCAAGTTTAACTTTTGGACATTTTTTATGGTTAACCAAACGCTGACTTTCAGGGTTAGCTTTTGG
>JABXWE010051825.1:0-14588 GCA_014611495.1 Limonius californicus | reverse complement strand
TTATTCGTTACGAGGCAAGGTTTTAGGATAGCACTTGAACAACCGTTTTGAGGAAAATATCTCTACTGTTGAATAAAGATGATATGAACAGTTTCCAGTATGGGAAAGTCCAGGGAGGCAGTCGCGTCCACTCATTGCGTATAGAAATGCTCCATTCAACACTAAACATATAATTCCTAACGTTTCAGCTTTTGCTGGAATTGAGTTCAGCTTTCTTATTTCATACAAGTACATCCTAAAAACTGCATTACAACTACAATTACAATTTGACCATTATTATTTATTATTATCAGCCCGCAACATCCGGTTGTTGGGCAAGGGCCTCCCCCATAAGGGAGGTTGTCGATCTACTCTCCCAGAGTGATCAATCCTCATAGGAGAGAGTCCTTTAATGTATAATAATAGGTATTCAAGCATATTAACACTAATCTAGAAAAATAAGATAAAACGCTTCACAGCAAGCTGTGGAAGTGGGTAAAAAAAGTTTAGTAATATCAAAGAGCACTATATTTATACAGGGAATTTTTCTTTTTAGTATATACATTGCCTATGTATACTTTTAAAAGAAACGCGTCAATTTCGCCTATTGTGTATGCAACCAACTATACCGACAACTAAAAATCAGAAACAAACGTCACTATAGTTGTGAATTATTTGAGTATGAAGGTTATGTTGATGCATTATATTAAATAAGTATTTCATTCTGTATATAGGACACAGACGATGACTTTTTGTTAAATGCAAAAATTAACAGGGTGATGTTTCCTTAAGGTCCGTGCACATTATATTTCTTTTGTACAAAACACATACATAAGCGACAGGATGGTGTAATGGTCAGCATACCTGCCTTTCAAGCAGTTGATCCGAGTTCAATTCCCGGCGATCGCAAACTTTTTTTAATTATTATTATTCAACGTAGCATAAAATATTTCATTTCATTTCTTCGGTTAAAACGTGATTACTTTCAGTTTTTATTTTATGGGAATTTATTACGCATCCCTCTAATTTAAATTTTCTAACAATTGTTTGACACTAAATAAAGATTAATTTTATTTTTTAGCATTGTATTAATTTGATTGCTGTGGTCACATCATGCTTGAATTGTCTGTATAGTTGGTTGCCTACACAATAGGCGAAATTGACGCGTTTCTTTTAAAAGTATCATAGGCTATGTATACTAAAAAGAAAAATTCCCTGTATATTGTAACGTGCGATTTCTTACGCCTGGTTGTTTGGCATTTAAATTTACATTACAGCATTTTGAATTGCATATATAAATTTTTGACTAATTCAATTTTGGCCTTGTGGAAGTTTCGTGTCATTTACTCGTGTATTTCCGGTTCAGGAAATGGTGAATTTTGGGTTTTCCGTTTAAAAGATATAACTGTACGAGTTCTCATAGAAGGTGCACGTGTTTTGAGTTAATTTAGAAGTCGTTTTAAGACTTGGAAAGTTTTCCGATTTAAATTTTCAAGACACATTTGGGAAGTTCTTAGGCATCGTTAGTTTGATGTGAGTTCCCGGGAGTTAATTCCAATTTGTGTGCAATTCTTTTGAGAGAGTTCTTGTCGCCATTTAACATCTTTTGGTAAATCTAGAAAATCCAAATTTCTCTTGTTTCATTTCTAAGACCATTGAAATTATTTAGGCGGAATTGGCTGGAGCTAGAATTGACAGAATTAACAGTCATTTGTGAAAAATCGAAGAGATCCTGTGGGTTCGAGACAAGCGTAATTATCGGCCGTGCAGCGAAACCGTACAACAGGTGTCGATATCGAGATACGAAATTCCAGGTATGTCAATCCTTTTTTACATTCAAATTTCACATATAATTTCGAGGATACGAGGGGTTCTGGAAAAATTATAGTCCAATAATAAGAAATGATAGTAAAACCTGTAATTATATATTTAAATGGATTACAAAAATAAGTACATTTAATTAGTGGATGGTTAACCTAAATTGATTTTGTATTTTGTAAAGATTGGTGATAATTTTCGTTGAAATTCTGGAAATAATTGTTAAATGGTCAACAATATAAATAAATATTCTTTTATTGTTTGAAATTCAGTTAGAAGGGGGAATAGTGCGGAAGTTTACATCTTGATTAATAGATAGCCGACATCATTACCATTATATCGGTAATTATATATCTGGATATTTAATTCGCGAGGCCTCGAGGAATCTAAAAATACTTAGCGGGATTGGTCGCGAATATCAGTCTGGTAATCTTTCCGCATTATTGCGTTCCCGATATATTAAGAATCTTGGTTTTTATTTGTTTACCGGTACTGTTAGCCATGATTGTTTAAATACTGTTGTATATATAAATATACCATTATTGAATACATATTTTAATTTCAAGTGGTTGTGTTACAAAGATTTAAGGGTGAATCTTTAGATAAATTGAAGATTAGTAATTTATTGTTGTATTTTATTGCGTCTTGGGTTAACATAATTTATTTTGGTGACAAATTGAGCAATTACCGAAGCAAGGTAAGTCAGAACTCCAGGAAGGTTCCTGTTTACCTCGTGTTTTTTTCAAGGACGAAGGATATTTTAAACAGGTGGCGCCTAGGCTTATCAAACCCCCCCTTCTTCGACTGTAGCTGGTCGACCCTTGTCCTTGATACCTGGACCTTGCATCGCAAACGGTAGTTTCGGTTGTATTGCTTCTAATTAGTATAGCAGTTTTGTCGCCGTCTGTTCGACTAGGCGTTACAATATATACTCCTCTTTGGTAATATATACTGTCTTCTATTATCTTACAGAATCAAAAGTTTTTTTTTTTCTTAGTATTAGTACGTTACCATTGTCATAGTTGATTTAGGTAACCTCAATAATTTTGTGGCTACTAAAATTCTACTATGTAATAAAGGCTTTTAAATGACTTAAAATGTATTGCGATTGGATAACCAATTTTTGAATGAACGGCTGTTAGAATCGCACTTTAAAAGAATGTAGCAGCCATATTTTTAAAGATCGCGAATGTGGGGAAATTCACATTTGAAAAATACTATCTGGGGGATTTCCACTCATTAAAAAAACATCGTATTTCCGTAAATAAAATCCCAAAAATCATGTTTAATTTCCTATTTTGAATAATCTCAAGAATTAGACCTTTAGACCCAATGAATTTTAATTGTATATCAACATACAAAATTTAACTAAGAACATTTAATAGCTCTTGAATTACGAAGAGTATATTTTTCAATAAGCAAGTATAGTGGAACGCACAATACTGGTATTTAATGGTGATTAGATCTCCCAACAATTATATCAAATGAAACAGTTTGTATACAAAAAACCATGGTAACCTAGAATCAAACATTTAAAACGTCAAAATATAGAAATGAGTGGAAATATTTTGAATGTTAATAAAGCAGAAATAGACAAACAGGTTTTCAGTCGTAAACCACTACGAAAAAAGGGGTAAATTATGCAAATTACAAATTTCAATTGTTAAGTGTATGCATATACAACGGTTTTAAATGTAGGTTAATTCTGCAAGTACATCACACTATTCAATACAAGCAGAGACCACAAAGAACCAGATTTATACATGCAAGTTTCGATACGACAGGCAATTTATTAGCGGCCGGAAATCAAGTTGGAAATGTATTCCTTATCGATTTTGTACAAAACAAATTTTGGGTTTTACCCAACCTCAAATCATGCACTGCTCTTGAATTCTCGATCTATAATAATGTTGAAATTGTCGTGGGAATAAGTAGCGGAAAAGTGTGCATACTAAATATAGATTCTGGAGAATTTACCGGTGAACTGATAGGTCATAGTACTGCCGTAGCAGAAATATCATTTGCACATGCCTATATGTGCCTGACTGCAACACGAACCGAGGCAATCCTATGGGACCTGCGATCAAATAGCAAAGTCCATGTTTTAAGGATAGAGTCAACTGCAATGGTCAAGCATGTAACAATAGTTTTTTGTCATAATTATTACTTCAATGAATGTTGAATGTTTTCAGGTTGTTTTTATGCCAGTAACAGGTAACATATTGGCTTGTTTTGAAGATGATACAGTGCTAATTTGGAGGTATCCAACCTTTGAAATTTTTAAACAAATATCACCATCTTCTTGGAATAAACATCCCTTAAAAAGTGTTGCTTTCACCAGGTATGTAAAGACTATTCGATACAATTGGTAAAATAGTGTCATTAAATTTCACTTTACGGATTATTAATATAAGAATTGTACTTGGTGTGGTTTTTATGGGCAAAACGTGGGTGATGAATTTATATAATTTGATATTACAGTGGTTTTTTTCTAACCACAGGTTGTCTTATTTTTTTACTGATTGACAAGGCAGCCCTGTATTCTTGCTAAAATCAGCTATTTATGTTATATTTAAATGTGAACTGTGAATTCAGTGCCATCTTATTTTGGTAAAAACAACTAACTCTTGCTTTTGGTTATGGGAAAACAAGCGTATTATTATTGTTAACTGTATTACTTGAAACAAATTCAAGTATTTAGTATTAATTATTACCTAGTGCCTGTTTTAAAGTTCCGGGTTGCGCACATTCGTTGCCCATTCATGTACGAACAGGAGAGTTAAGACAACATTGGCTCCGGTCAGTACTTGGATGGGTGATCCGAACCCCCCTTAATTGGGGGAGGGCCTTGCTGAACAGTGGGATGTTGAGAGCTAACAGAGACAGAGAGAGTGCCTGTTTAAATACAGCATTCAACATTTTATAAGAGTTTCATTATTAAGTAATACATAATATATTTTTAACAGATATAGCATGAAAATCAAGGCAAGTATTTTGTAAATTATACATACAAGCATTATCTATACCTTAAAATCAAAAACACTTAAGTATTATGAATGCACAAATCCTACGTATAAATACAACGTCGATCAAAGTAGTGTAATTTAATGTAGTATTCTAAAAATAAATTTAACCTTCTGTTTTGATTTTTGTTTCTGCGATGTATCTGTTATTCTTTTGAATTGTAAAATGCAAAAAAACACTTTCATTAAGACAACTTTTAATATGCTATACAACAATAAGAGTAAAGTAGCAGTTAAATATTTTCTGTAAACCTTTGAACTTTTTATTTTATTTTGCTTGGACTTGGCTTACTTATCAATTAAGTTAATTTTTTAGTGTTAGCGACAAAAGTAATGACACTAATAGTAGTAGTAGTAGTAATAATAATGTTTAGATAACACATTTTTCATATCATTGTCAGCATCAAAAAATATTTAGAAAGGTTTCTGTGGCACTCGGCATATTTAATATTTTCCATTGCCCTTTCTTCCTGTATTTTTCTCTTCTTTTCCTTCTTATTCCTACATTAAGTAGATACAAATGATCAGGCATTAAATTTTTACTCTTACTAAAACTTTCTCAAAAATTTCTTGTTCTACTCTATACTATTTTTTTCCTCAATACAGAGCAAAAATGGTTAAAGCAATGATGAATTCATTCTAAGTAAGCTTGCATGACATCATATTAAAAACACCTTACCAAAAATATTTTTGTACACATCTGTATGTAGTTAAGAACTTTCTAAAATTTGTATTTAAATTTTTTTTTAAATCAATTCTAGCAGCAAAAGCTGGAGGTCTTATTACTATTTCACTCTGTAGTTTTGGATATTTGTATTTTCTTCTTGTACTAATTTATTTAAATTGAATTAAAATTCCATTTCTATATTTGTCTTCCAATTTAACTAACTAATAAATGAGTTTGCCCCTGAGACTTCCAATTAGCCTAGTCTGCCACTGGTAATGTGGGCTAGTGTCGCCACTAATATGAACACCACAACTTAAATCCAATAAAAATCGTTTGAGAAACAGTAGTTTAAAAAACAATTGGGGCCAGTTAGTCAACCGAAAGCTACGAAAAAATGCAACATACCTGGGTTAATTAAAATGTAGATATCACAGGTATTAGAAACCATAGTTTATCTATGAGAGGAACCTTACAAAAGTTATTCAAAGTAATATAGCCTATACTAGATGTTAACTCTGTTAAATCATACATGTTTCAATTCCAATAACGTTTGTAATAGAAGGGAAAGTTTTAAATTTTTAATAAATTGGGGTAATGATATTTTACATTTCCTGAACAAATATTTCATAATAATCCTAAGAATAAATTTAAACAAAATATGGTTATCAGACTTGTGTTGCTGATGTCATATCTGAGCTTGGTTTACATACAGAAACTGTTTGGCTATTCACTGAATAATAAGTAAAACAGACATGCTAGAGCTTACAGAATAAAAAATAAACGCTCACGACCGTCGTTTAGTATACAAAATGTTTGAGGTTACGTTTCTGCTTTGTTTCACACCGAACTGATACACATAATACTTGAGCTTAATTTACACTCCATAAATTTGTTCTTTTTGAGAAATTTTCTATGAAGCTGTTAGCCCAGTAGAAATCGACATTAAATTCGCAAAGCATGATGTAGTTCTGATTTTTTGGTATGTTGCATGGACCACTTAGGGTAGTGTGAATCCATATTTGCAACTTCGAAAAACTTGTGCTCGCTGCGCACCACGCGAAAAACTGCGATATTTTGGGACTTTTTTGACATTTGGCTCTAAAAGTCATAAATTATGCGTTTTTCGACACAAACAAATCTTAGTACTTTTTAAAGTTAATTAAATTTGCAGCAATTTAAGCCCAACCGCAGCTCTATAAACCCTATAAGGACCAAGCTGTGGCCCTTCGAAGATGGTCCATTTTTCCCGAAAATTGACAATTTTAAGTTTTGCTCCCTTTCGGAGCAAAATATTGGCAAAATCGCTCGTCCTATGAGAAAAGTCATTAAAAGTAAAGTTGTAGTACATTTAACGAACATTTAATTTGCTTTCATTAAAGCACAGAACGAAGTCTGTGAGACTAATAGTTCACTCACAATCTCGAAAGAACGAAAAGATGGTAAAAATGGATTTTTCAAGTATTGAGACAAATCTCTTTGAATACATATTTGTGTGTATAGTACAGTCGACCGCACGTCAAGCGTAACACTTTGGACTTTGTACCGGCCGCACGGAGAATCAAAATCATAGCCTGTAAATGTAAGAAGGGATGCAGGGGGGCGTGTACTTCCAGAGAGCTGGGCTCAAATGATCGGTCCTATGCCTGAACTGCTCAGGAAAATCATGCGATAACGTCGCCTTGATTTCGATAGACGAAGACGAGGACGATCCTGAGGAAGCTCAGGAAGAACATGAATCTGAAGAACGTGCCGAACCAGAGGAAGATCGTGAAGAACCTGAGGAAAAACGTGAAGTTGAACCTCAACCAAAAAAAAAACGCCGAATGACTGATCATTAATCGTTACTTCCAAATATACATTATTTAATTATTCGAGTTGGGGCTATTGCAAGGTCCGAGTCTAGGCCTTGTATCACTGTGACCATTCCTGATCTATTGTGATCGCCTCCTTTGCTACAGTTCAGTGCTAAGATTTGAAACAGTTAAAAACTTCACAATGTTTGCTTTCAATAGAAAGGATGTAAGGCTGATTGGTCTGAAAGTCTGAATTTGTCCAAATATACATGTACCTACAACTAATATATGTATAAGTTTTTAATTTAAAACCTGTTCTTTTTCTACTTTTCCGAATTATATACTTTTGTTAATTAATCAAGTCTGCAAATTAAAAAGTAATTATCGTTTATACATGATTTTATGCCTTTTCATTTGGTACGATCGACAGCACATCACGCGCAACACCACCAGTATAAACAGAACTCTGACTACTATGGCGCGCATTCTCCGTGCGGCCGGTACAAAGTCCAAAGTGTTACGCTTGACGTGCGGTCGACTGTACTATACACACAAATATGTATTCAAAGAGATTTGTCTCAATACTTGAAAAATCAATTTTTACCATGTTTTCGTTCTTTCGAGATTGTGAGTGAACTACTAGTCTCACAGACTTCGTTCTGTGCTTTACTGAAAGCAAATTAAATGTACTACAACTTTACTTTTAATGACTTTTCTCATAGGACGAGCGATTTTGCCAATATTTTGCTCCGAAGGGGAGCAAAACTTAAAATTGTCAATTTTCGGGAAAAATGGACCATCTTCGAAGGGCCACAGCTTGGTCCCTATAGGGTTTATAGAGCTGCGGTTGGGCTTAAATTGCTGCAAATTTAATTAACTGTAAAAAGTACTAAGATTTGTTTTCGAAAAACGCATAGTTTATGACTTTTAGAGCCAAATGTCAAAAAAGTCCCAAAATTTCGCAGTTTTTCGCGTGGTGCGCAGCGAGCACAAGTTTTTCGATGTTGCAAATTTGGATTCACACTACCCTAAGTGGTCCATAAAACATACAAAAAAATCAGAACTACATCATGCTTTGCGAATTTAGCCTTTTTTAGTGTCGATTTCTACTGGGCTATGTGTGCTTCCAGTCACTCCACAGAGTACCTTCAGTAATTTCAAATATTTATGAATAAATCAATAGTTTTGTAATGCAGTTTATTCAGAATTTATTAAAGATCAGTACAAAGAGTACTTTTATCATCTTTGTATGTTAAACAAAACAGCATTTAAATAAATTCAATGTAATTTATGACAACAGAAATGGAAGAGCAATGGTATTCAGTGGATATTCGTCTTATCTATCACTTTTTCTGTTGGACACGTGGGCAATTGGCAATATCATAACGCTGCCAGAGTACATACAGGCAGTCAAAAAGATTCGTTTTATTCCCCAGTTATTTGATGGCGGTTGCAACAGAATATTAGGTATTCTGTCCAGCAACGGGATTTTATATTTCTTTGATATGGAACAAAGTATAGTGATTAATAAGATCATCTTAGAAGAGGAAATAACTAAATTTTATTGTTCATTTGATGGCCAACACCTTGCCTGTATTTTAAAATCAGGTGAAATTAATATTTACAAAATTAGCCATTATGTACCATCATTCAGTAGTATTGATACATTTAAACAAAAATTGAAAACTGATAGTGGAACCAGTGTTGCAACTACAAGTAGAACTTCCTCGCTTTTATCTGCTATACAAAAGCAGGTAAGTTTTAATAATTATGTTACGAAAAAAATAAAGCAAAACACTTGCAGATTAAGGAAGTCCTGGATGTAGAAAAACTGCGTGCAATTTTAAAGGAATTTGGCCAATACCCTGATTCCTACCGATTTAAAATATGGAGCCAATTATTAGAACTACCCAGCAATAACAACCAATACAACTCTTACATTAACCAGTTGTCTGGATTATCTTTTGAAAATTTAGAAAAAGATTATCCTCTAGAAAATAAAATTGCTTTGAAGAATCTCAAAAAATTACTTTGTAATTTGGTAGCCTGGTCACCTTTCTTTGCTCAAATTACCTATTTACCAGTATTTGTGTTTCCATTCGTAAAGATATTTCAAAATGAACCAGTTCTTTGTTTTGAAGCTGTTTGTACTGTTATTGGTAAGTTGGTGGAATGACTATTCATTTTATAGCAAAGGTTATAAACTATTGTTTTAGTAAACTGGTGCCAACATTGGTTCGAATATTTTCCACTTCCTCCAGTAAATATTTTAGCTATGATTGAAAATCTTCTATTAGAACATGACACAGACCTACTAAGACACTTTCAGTCCCTTCAAATCACGTCAAAACTTTATGCATGGCCATTGCTAGAAGTCGCTTTTTCTGAAGTACTTACTACATCTGATTGGTGTAAATTATGGGACCACATACTTACTAATGAACCGGCATTTTTATTAATGTGTGTTGTGGCTTACAACATTTTACACCGACAAGCTCTGTTAAGTATCAGTTCGCAAAGTGAACTCCAACTTTTTTATCATAATCAGAATATCATAGATATTAAACGTTTAATTTCTAAAAGTTACACTTTGTTAAATAACACTGATGCGAAAAATCATCCAAGGCAGTACTTGAATTCATTTAAAGCACTTGAAGTTGGATCATACCCTCCGTTTCTTGGTTTTCCAAAGACTTTAATCGATTTTGAGTTGAATGAGCTGAATAACTTAAAGAAAGAACAGGAATTGATGCAAAGGGATGAAGAAGAAATGCTAAAAGACAGACGATCTGAACAACACCAAAAGGATGCAATTCAGGTACAAGAAGAAGAAAAGAGTAGATTAAAAGGTAAGAAACGCCTCGTGCAGTATTTAGAATTGATATGTAACATATTTTTGAATTTCTTTCTACAGAACTAGAAAAAGTATGTAAGCAAAAGGTACTAGATGAACGCGAGCGCGTAAAAGCGCAACGCCAAAGACTGTGTGATTTACGTAAACAATTGAATCAAGAAGAAATTAACATACTTAACAAGTCCAGAGAACAAATAATAGAAAAGAACACAAAAGCGCGGCAGAGAATGCTAGAAAAAATAATGCATGAAGTGGAACAAGCCCGCGCAGCTGAAGAAATTGAAGTGATCAAAGTTGAATCAGATTTAGTAAAACATTATTCTGAACTGTTGCGTCATAAAATACGACTTGAAGAAGCTCTTAATGCTGACGCACCAACCCCTGAACCAACAGTTGAACTTCGCGTTTTGCGAAAACAGCAACAGCAACTAGCCAGTGAATTAGAAAGGGTAAATATGACTACACTAAGTTTATTTCCAAAAGAAAATATCCAAATTCAATAATAACTTATTCGCAGATTCAAAAAGAGTCTACATCAAAGACACATCTGAAAAATCTGAATATTGTAACTGGTATTGCCGCAATGGATAACCTTATTATGAAAATTGAAATGGCATTGGCTGAACAAACAGCAGATCGTTACGGAAATCTTATTAAAGGACACTCAAATATCAAGGTACATTATTTTCGAAGTACAAATGTGGTTTAAATTTTCAGAGCTTAAGTACAATCAGTGGTAGCAATCAATCAATTATTTAGTGAACAGCAGAAATGGTTAGTTTTCAACTAAGTCGTATTTTTGCGCGCTATCTGACATTCACTGCCTCACACTGACAAATCAGAGAGATCTGAACCCGTTGATAAACGCTCGCGGGCCTTGTTTAACGTATAAAATACAAGCGGTTTGAGGTTATGTTATTGCTTTGTTTGTATTAGGCATGTGCGAGTAACGTTACGCGCCCAGCTTGGTGTATACGCACAAGCAAAAGCACGCGGTATTCAGATCGGCGCACGCAGTACGTGAAGGGTAAATTCCGGGCGCTTCGCGAAACAAATTTGTCACACCGTTCTTAATGTAAAGCCGGCGCCACACATGCGGCGTTTTCCGAATCCCGAATGTTTACTATTTGGCGAACTATTTTCCAAACTATTCGCCTCATACCAAGCACGCTGCTGCACACATGCGACTATTTGCCAGTGGCGGCTCGTGAGTTAAGAAAGAGGGTGGACACAAGAAAAAACTTACCTATTTTTTGTACATAAAATCCATTCTCCTATTTTTCATGCTGGAAAAGACGTCTATGACTTTGTTGTCAAAATCCGGGATAGACTGGACGAACTTCTTTTCTATTGATAGGACCGCCAATGCGTTCAGTCGATCTTCTGACATTGTGCTTCTCAGAAAAGTTTTAATGCGTTTGAGGGTGAAAAAAGTGTCTGTAGTTTCATCGGCCTCCAAAGCAATGAAATTTACAGATTTAATTTCTTTTAATATTTCCTTGTAAATTGTAAATTTGCAAGATTGCATCTAGCAATTCGTTCTGAATAGTTTTTGAGACGCCTTTAAACACTTGTGAACCTTTCATATGTATTGCAAGCACAACGTCTAATTCGGCAGCAAAGTTGATTAACCCTAAATAAATTCCTGGATTGTCTGACGTTAATGTTTCATCGTGACCTCGCAACACTAGTTCAAAGGCGCCGCAAAATTTAATACACATAATTAACCGGCGCAAAATATGACGATTTTTTTCCACGTCTTCGTTGTACTTAATTTTATGTAGCAAATAAGCACCCTCTAGTTGTTCACGGATGTCCACTTTGCCTAAAACACTAAAATCCATGCGCGCATTCATGTGAGAAACGGAAGATTTGTGTTTCTTTGCCCTCTCTGCAATGTGTTTTAAATCATTCACCCCTTGTTTATTCCACGCACTAACCTCTTTCTTAAAAATTAAGCACATAAAACAAAACAGTTTATTTGTTATTGAACATCCGCACATCCAATCGTATTTTTCATAGATATTCTTCTTGAATATTCTATTGTACGTTCGGGTTGTACTTGTCGAACTGTAGTTTACCTGAAGATCAGGAATAGGCCTTCCTTTCTTCTTAATTAAAAGTTTTTCCTCAAATGATAGCGGGTTTTTTAAAAGATTTTGCACGCAATTAACTTCCATCATTGAAAAAACGTCACGTTCGTCTTTGAATTCACACGCGCGATTACGCGAAAACAAAACACTACGGTCGAAAGTCAAACGTTGACTTTAAATGGGGAACGCTTCGCTCGGCGCCCCATTCGCCTGGTATATCGCGTATAGCGAAGATAACCGATAGCCAACCGAATCACCTTCGCATGGGGAACAAATCAGAGCGTTCCCCGGAAAATAGTTTTGAGGCTGTTAGCCGCGCTTGTGGTGCGGAAGGAAAATTTGATACCATCGTTAAAATAATGCACTGAATTACATGCGAATTTCTTTCTGTGTTTATCATGGTGGTTGGGTGGGCACGTGCCCTTGTGCCTTTTAGAACAAGCCGCCACTGTAAGAGAGTATCGGCAAGACGTTGAGAACGTCACAGCTGACGGTTTGATAGAAGCTGGCGACATTGCAAAGCATTTGAATGTTTATATAACGGCCACTCGCATTGCTGGCCGACAAATGTATGGAAACCTACAGCCGGAAATTCATCCAAATTTTGGAGAAGGTCTCTAATAATTCCTTACTTGGATTCCATCATATCATCTTTAGAAGTCAGATTTTCTGCAGACAAATTGCCTGCATTTTCATTGACACATTTCCATCCAGATAACATGAGAGTTTCATTAGAGGAATGGAATGAAAATACTTCATCTTGTGCAAATTTTTAAAATTTGAAAGGCATCGAAGGAGAAACGGAATTGTGGTTCAAAATGTGGAATGAGGTAAAAGAAGCACCAGATATGGAAGTTTTAAAAAAGAGCGAATTGTTTTTTCCAACCTTTAGAAAGGCGCTACTGATTTTGCTTCCACAGCTCTGCACAACAGGCACTATAGAGCGTTCATTCAGCTCCCTTCGCCGAATTAAAACATGGCTTAGAAGCACTATTGGTGAAAATAGGTTAAATGGGTTGGCCATGCTAAGCATTCATTGTCAATGGGTTATCACAAACAAGGTACAATTAGTGGAAGCTGTAGTTAGAAAATTTGCAACTAATCGTCGCAAACTACTATTCAAAAATTAATATTATTAATAAAATAGTGTTTTTCTTTTGTAATTGTGTATTACACGTCCCCCCCCCCCATGGACCCCCTTCTCCCATGAAAGAAGTTGGATTCAGAAAGCTGCCGTCCCTTCCTTTTTAAGCTAGATACACCCTTGTTAGCTAGACATGTTTTATATTCTCAATAAATAATCGCACTTTCAAAGATATTTTATTAGAACAAAAACTGTTGAAATATTTACTAGGCCAGAAACACAGCAAGTTTCTTGCTTTTGTTAGTGTAATGGGCTCCAAATATCAGTTACATTCCAAAAAAGGCATATTTCTTTACCGACGTTTTCTTTAATAAAGAAAGTAGAATAAGAGAAACCATAATGGTTTAGGCTTTGTAGGGCGGGTTTAAAGACCTCTGCTAAATAGATTATAATTAACAATAAGCTGCTGCCAATATCAGTAAACATTGCATCAGCATTTCAACTTAAATAATTTAAATTCATGCTATAAATTAATTTATTTTCAGATTCTTAAGCTACAAGCTGAAACAAAAGAACTAGAACTGGAAGTTACCAAATTGCTAAATCTACTTGCCGATATGAAATCACAAGAAACCAAAGAAAAGTTAACGGAGCTTCATAGCAGTGTTGCTGATAGGACGGAATTACTTCGACCAGAAGAGAGTCACTTAACAAGACAACATCAATCATATCAATTGAAAGATCAACTGTCAAACATGAGTTCACTTGGAGAGAATTTCAAAAAACTTAAAAAACTAATTGCGGAAGCTCGAGATGGTTATTCTGCCCGACCTTCATCACCTGCAGGTGGTAAATTAAAAGATTATGGTTATTTATAGTAAAGTAGGTAAATGGGATCATGGGATCATTGTGACTAAGTTGCACTTTACAATTTTAAATGTCTGTAATTTTTCATTGCTTAATCTAATTGTGATAGTACTAATAATTTTAATAAAGTATTTTTATTTAGAAAGTGAAGATAGTGAAGAATTAGAATTAGCAGTGGTAAGTCTGACACCCTCTTGAAATGGATATCTGCATTAACGTTGCCTTAAATAATGTTTTTATTATTTTCTCTACCTATAATAATTTTAAAAATAAATTTTTATTTAAACTGTTTATGCCAAAAAAACGTTGCTGACAAAGTTCAGATTTTATTATATTATTTTATATAATTCAGCTGTATATGTTGAGCCTTTAATAAAAAAGTATTTATATTGTTATTATTAAAAAATGTC
>JABXWE010051816.1:0-11047 GCA_014611495.1 Limonius californicus | reverse complement strand
AACAAAAATTATATCTTAATATGCCTTTAAAGGTT
The DNA here is from genome assembly GCA_014611495.1 of Limonius californicus. Classification (NCBI taxonomy): domain Eukaryota; kingdom Metazoa; phylum Arthropoda; class Insecta; order Coleoptera; family Elateridae; genus Limonius; species Limonius californicus. Next base: position 11,012 of record JABXWE010051816.1, on the reverse strand, counting down.
TTGGATGATCTTTACAGCGCTTTTAGCATTGATTAACATTTTTCATGTATTCTACCTGTTGATCAAGTCATGGAAGGGATTATATTTAACTCAGAATTAAATATAAAGTGTGTAGAAGTAGTAAATGTAATTTTTACGAGTTATCGATATTTCAAACGTGGGAGTGAATGATGAAAATTATTTAATGTTAAACATTTATAAGAACTTTTCTCTTTACGCGTATTAAAGTAGCACGGACATAGAGGACCTACAGCTTAAATTGAGCTCCGAACTACGAGAAGATAAACACTTCTACTGCAGAGAAGATTTACTAGGCAGAATACATCGCTCGTTTGTCATTGCCTTGCGAGGGAAAATGGCCGTTAAGAATCTGATGTTCCGGTACTGGTCATTGAACCCCCAGATCTTAGTGTAGAATTCTAATGTACGGACCTTCAGCCCATGCCTGCCTTTGAAAGCTTTTAAAAGCAAAAAATATCTCTATATAACGTTCAACGGTAATTTCAGCTATGTTACCGGCAACACCGGTAGAATGGTGCGCTTAGGTATAATTTAATGGACTCAAGATGAACGAATATGGTGATTAGTTAACTGACAGTTAACCAAAGACAGAGGTATAGAGATATTTTACTTTATAAGATAAAATGCAAAATAAAGTCAGCTGTAGTGCAACCTATATTAAAGATCTGTTTGTATTCTCTTATATATATTTTCTAGCGTTTTTACTTTTGTTGAAGATTTGTTTGAACCAGAGAAAATGCAAAACAAAGGTCAGCAGGATAGCAAGCAAATTCGAAGAATATTTTAGCTTGAAATATAAATAAATGGATTTGTGCTAAGCAGACGTGTATCTCATTTTACGAGTAAAAGCATGGCTGCTTGTCATCTTGGTTCTTCTGCAAACGCTTTTTAGTTGTTCATTTTGCTTTAAGGTATGTCTCACGTTGTACTTATTGTTGGGTTGGAAGGCCGTTTCCTGCCTTCTGCAACACCCTGTATGACTTTGCATCTCTCTGAACCGAATGATATTTTTGGGGAGCTGGACACCACTTTTCGTTAGAGACGTGAGCCTTGCCAGATTTATTTTTGTTTTTTACAGTCTCAAATTGGGAAAATATACAGCGAGCAACCCTTAGGTGCGTGATAGGCTTAGTTTGAAATTTTACCACAACGTGGCGTAATTAACGCTTGCACGCACACCGCACAGCCACAAACACCGGCCGCGTTCTTCCGCTCACTGACCACCCTAAACTACCCCAAATCCACCTCCATAGCCCAGCGCGTTTGCAAATACATATACACAAGTATTTATCCGACTGGAAGAAATTTGCTAATATTTTATATCTTTCATAAAATATTGTTTACTGAGGCGATGTGCCTCGTATAGATTTTTTTTGCTTTCTTCCTCATTTAAATTCGTAATCCAAGTTTGTTCGGAACGAGGAGTTTTAGACAATGCTGAAACCTTCTCGATGAAGCTATACGTTTCGATAATTAGGTATCATTCAAGTTTGAATCTGCAATTTATCTAAATACATCTAATGAGTATTTCGAATAACGATTCACTAGAAGGGAGCTTCGAACCTCGTAAAGATGATACTTGGCGAATGACTCCAGTAATACGGAAAAGAGCAGACTTCGTTTGTTACTTGTACGACTACCGGTAGAGAAGTGTATTGCAATGGATTAGAGATTTTGATGGTAATACGTGTGTCAGACTTCTAGGAACCTAAAAAGAGCGTGTTTGCTACCAGGCCGATTGTAATGGGATTACGAATTTCCGGTTACAATTCCTGGATCCTTCGATTATTGGTAATGTATTTTGGTATTATACCTTCAGAAACACACTTTTAAATAAGGATCATAGAACCCCTGTAGTGTTTTGAATCAAATACAATATTTTTTCCAGAATTTTCTAGCTTCAAATATGGATTATCCAGTCTCTATATAATTTTGATTACTTAAAATCCCTTGTGTGTAGGAGCTTGTGTGATGCAAAATTATTGACGTGAGAGACCACTGTGAAAATTTTCAAAGTTGTAAAGTTTTAAAGAAAATTGTAAAAAAACCGTATTTTTGAAATTTATGAAATAATGGAAGCACGCACAGACTTTTCTATTCGTGGTTACTGCTCCTCAAGTTTTTTAAAATTTGTTATTATTAATTGATACTTTGAAAGGCCTGTTAGTATACAAGTAGTCAATAAACAATGGAATTAAAATTTTAAACCCAGAATATTATGAAGGTTATAAAATGGGAAAAAAATATAGGGCGTCAATTTTGAAATAGTAAATAAAAGTCATATACGTAAAACCGGAAATGGAAGAAAATTATATGTAATTTTAAATATGTCCGTTTACACACGTAATAGAAACTTAAAGTTTGATTATTGTATATCACATCAGTAGATTATTGATACAACATTTTCGTTAGAATTGCATTTAGAAAAAATGTTCATAATGTCAAAAGTGTAGTGTATATTGTTTTGGAAAAATATTGAAAACTGCAAACAGAGGTGTGAAGAGCAGCAAATATTTTCTATGGAAAAAGTGATATTTGTTCCACTTCAAAGTAGGTAAATTACTATTTTTACAGTATATACGTTTCTGCAAATTTATGTAAATATAAATCAGTACTGCTTGTCTAATTAAACAGTAAGAGTGTGTTCCTATCTGCTTGTGTACAATGAAAATTCATGCACGGCTTACTGATTACAACAAGTGACTGCATTTTATTTAAGAATACAAAAATGTCAATAAATTAGTGTTATAAATGTAGAGCTTCTTTTATTAAACCGACGTTGTCTCTCGCCGTTTTCGAAATTCCAATACTGTGATTTAAATTTGGAACACGATGTATATTTCCAAAAATCTGCAGAGACAGTTTAAAGTATGGGAAAGTCCATGCGAACTGTTTTGCTTCATTTGTTAATTAATAAATCAATGCTTCGATTAGCTTCTTTTGTGTGTAATAATTTTGATTTGTAATGTAAAGATTTTCAATCAAGGTAGTTTAATTAAATTTCTTTATGGTGGGCAACAACTTGCCATTAGGAAAACAATTCACGTGCTCCGTTGGTGTGAACATGGCAAGTTAATATCCGGAGACAGCTATCAGGGCCAGGACATGTGGTCATTTGCAGAGTTTATTATGCCTGAAAGTGCAGACGCTGTAGTAGTGCAGTAGGAGATCAAATTCAGAGATGTAATAGAGTGTCATAAGTATGTAATTAATGAGGGTCTGCGTGTACTCGTGCAGTGTAGGCAGCAGGTATTGCTGTCAGTGCAGGTCAGGTTGAGGTGGCGTCACCTACCCTGATTAATGAACTTCACTTCGTGTTAAACACGCCGGGTTTTGTTGCTTAAACACCTTACAACAACTGTGACAGGAAGGTATCTTATGGCCCGACAGTTGACACTTCCACACAGGGCCATTAGTTTTCCTTGCTCTGCTCTTTGCTAACACTTTCTGCTTACCAAGTCGGGTCTACAACTGCGACCCTGCCCACATGTTAACTTTGTATCCGCCGTATATCTTTGATTTTACTTTCATGTAACACCTAGTGCCTTTCGAAAACGCTTGATATATAGGATATTTTTTAGAAAAGTAAATTCAGCATGTATTTGAAAAGGAGAAACACTTACTGCGACATCGAACTGGCTTCGGTATGTAGAGAAAAATTCGGCCAAACTTGCACAAGTCAAGAAGTGTCATGATTACGTTTTATAAATATAACTCAGGGTTTAATTGAAAATCATAAATACTCTTTTATAATGTATGGCCATTTGGAAATGCTTTATTTACAGTTCCATGTAGTGTAACCTTGCCCCGCTTGACATCCTAACAATTTTTCCATTGTATCCTGGCGTTGAAACCACCTACTTGTTTTTTTTTTCAATTATGCCGTAGGACAAGAATTGTTGCTGTTGTAAATCGAAACTGCTTTGAATTGTTTGTTGTGTCAAATGGACGGTTCACAGTCGTATATAAAATTCTAGTTAATTTGTCAAACACTCCTACCTTTTTGTATTCCTGATAGTTGCTCCCCGTAAGGAACAATAATTATAGAGTGCAACATTCGACAAATAACGTCCATTTCAAATCTTTTTTATGCAACTCAGTAAGATTATATAACAAACTTAGCAATGAATTAAAAACATTAACAGACGAAAAACTTTTCAAGCGCAACTTAAGATCTTTTCTACGCAAAACCGCCTACTACTCGATAGAAGAATTCTTAAATTCTTAGTCATTGATATTGATAGATCAAGTTGATGTGATGATATCCTATTATATGTATGTATATATTTTATTTTTATTTTTTATTTTATATCTTAAGTAATTTTATATTTTAAGTACTTTATATTTTAAGTACTTTTGTATTCAATGCCATGGCCAAACGAATAAATGTTCTATTCTTGTAAAAATGAGTTTCGCGTTAATTACTAATATACATACAAGAACATTTTCAAACAAAATTCAGATTATTTGGTTTACAGTAAATGATTTTATGATTACTTGTCGTCAAAAATATGTGTCTATTGTGTATTGTTTCAATGGGCGAGATCTAGGACGCAGTTTCTCAAGCATCTTTATACACTTGAGCCATATATGGCTAATTTTACACCCTAACTATGAATTCTTACTATCTGAAGTGTAGTTCGAATACCAGTACTGATTTTTAAAGTGTCACATATCTGAGTGGCACGGGACCTACGGTATTACTTCTTGTTCGACAGAAAGCGCGCTTTCAGATTTTTCCCCGATAGAAAAATCTCACTGATCTCGGTCAGGTTCGAACCCGCGCCGAACTACACTTACAATCAGATCATCTGTTACCGTGTAGGCTGTGGCAAGTGAAAAACTTTAATAATCCACGTAAAAAACTAACTGTTAGTTTTTGAAAAAGAAAATGAAATCACAAAAACACGAGTGATAGCAATAGTATTTGTGGTGCATTATAGTTGGACCAAACTTTTATAGCAAATGTTAAGCTGTTGACTTAAAGATAAGCTGCAAGTGTTAGGGTCGTTGCAGGTAGGCGATCAAGAACTTATTCAGGAACATTTGTGAATGGATAAATAAATATGTTATACTACCAGAAATGCTTAAAATAATACTTTATTTTTAAATTACATAATATACACATTTAACACGATGTAACAGGACGCCAGGGGAGACTTAGTTTTGATTTTACCCCTGGTCCTTACAACTTCTGCTTCTACCTAATTAAACTAATTTAACTTGCCCGAGCGGTAAGGAGGCTGCTAACCATCAGGACATCTTGGTGTTATATTGGAAGTAATGACTTACCAGCTTGTTGGGGTCGCCCAAAGGTAGATGCAACACTTTGTCTACATAAAACTATTGACTCTTTAACGGCACATTTAAAACGAATAAAAACTAGGGGAGTAAGTCTAAGTTAATTTAATATAATGGGAAATAACTAAAGACTCGGTTCCTTACTGAATTTAGAATTTAGGTGTTTTATGAAACAAAACTAGTTCAAGACTGTCTTAACTAATGTTTCTTCCTTACCAAGTCAGATTTTTGGAGGCGGGAGCTTTTCTCAAACTCAGGCCCTTTGGTAAAGATTGTACTAATGGAGCTCTGTTCTAAATGGTCTTGTTGCCCACCATTGGTACGCTTTGTTGCCCTTTGTTTATAGACCCCTGACTGTGTAGGGCCAAGCACTTAGCTTTTAAATGTGTTTATTGGTATTCGACGTTTATTACTAATTCCTCCAAGTTCTGACAAACTGTTTGGCTAGTTATAAGTTTTTCATAGTCAGCCTGGAACTGTGTAATTTAAATGACCTGCCAAAAGGTAATGTAAGTTTATGATCGGCGAGTTCTTCCCAGTTCTCGAGTGGCAACAAAACAAATGCACATGTTAATTGTGCCCCTTTTTAGCAGCTACAAATAGCTATAAATTCAGAAATTTCCAAACTACAATAAATCTTAAAACATACTACAATAAATCTTAAAACATTTAGGGAGGAAGGTAATGGCTTTTCTGAATTTCGGGTTTAGTGGCCGACAATTTTTAACAATGCCCCGCGTAGATCTCTTGAACCTAATTCAGCTAAATTACTATAAATTTGGAAAAGGTCGAAAAGTATACAATTGTGCCATAAGGACCCCAATATGAGTTTAATAATTTGTACTCCTAAAACTCTGAAAACCGAGGGGTTGGGTTTCCGGACAGTTATTAAAATGCTCAATTTTGAAAGATTTATGAATCCTAGAATATCTGTTTTTCTATTGTCTGATTTCTAAATGGAACTGTGTTCTTTGCAGCTCCGTTGTTTTCTTGTTAGGCGTAACTGTCGAACACTAAACTAGAATTGTACAAACCGTCATAAAACAAATTTGTAATAACAATTTGTTACAACGATTTTCTAATATTATTAGCCGCAAATCTACATTTTATTTTATTTGTTTAATTTACTCAGACTCGATGTCACTGAAGAAGATGAATCAGCTCCTAAATTAATATTATTAAAGGTTTGATTTCTTATTTTGGAGCATACTTCTATTCAACCTTATTTATTCGTCCCGTAACCGTACAATGCGATCACTTTCCATTATGTATTACCGTTTATTTATAACTTTATATTTATATCCCATATCTGTTATGTTTCTGGACTTATATACGGCCCTGACTACAGACCAAGGAGCACCAACGCAATTGTCCAGGGATTGCATGCTACCTGCTGACTAGTAATCGTATTCGGGTCAGGATTTAAACGTTTGCTACTAAAAGTTTGACCCTACTTTACTTACTTACATTATTATGTAATGCAATATTTGTAATTTAATCATTCAATTATTTAGATTCAAATGATACGGAAACAAAGTGTTATAGAACAACCATACAGCCATACATAACTTACATATTTATAGAAAATCTTTAGGCCATTTATGTCATTATACAAAGCTGTTTCTACAATTCTATAACTCAATAAGCAAATATATATTTCGAAAGCTAGACCTTAACGTTTAAATTACGTATATTTTTTAGAACCCGAAAGATTTTCCGTGGCAGTAAATGTAAATAACTGATAGAAGAAAACTGGAACTAATACCGAAAATATTATTTATTATAAATGTTTGCTTTTAGAAACACTCTACAGAAAAGTTATTGAACGTTAACACCCAAATTGTTTATCCCGTCAGCACTTTGAAATCAGTATCATGCTTACTAAAGCTATACCCTACAACGAAAGTGGGACCTGAAAAAAAAATATACGTATTCAACATAGCTAAAAATTTAGAAATTTACCAATTTGCATATCTTAACCCCAAAAGGGTATAAATTTGTTAAAATAGTAAAATATTTCACCTTAAGAAGGAAGAAATCAAATCTTTATAAAAATATTTGCTTTTGATCCCAAAATGGTAGATGTCCGTAGAAACTTAAAACTCTATGAATAAGATTACCATACGCATGAAACTTAAAAAAAATTATAGCTTGTAAAGACATGTAACTGCAGAATGTTGCAATCCAAAGTTCAAATCGTGTTAATTTTTCTAAATCTTAAAAATTAGTTTATTCATCATTGCTAAGGGGAACTAAACTGACCTAGCAATCAAAAATTAAAAGTAACTTTTTTCGTCGACAAACCATTATATTTTCCGCGCTGTTCTTTCTACGGTTACATTGAACACTGAAAAGCCGCCTGCATCCAATGTAAAAGACGGTATGTATAATATACGATAAAATAGGAAAAAATAGAAAGAAAATTACATAGATACATTTTGGCATAGGGGTTGTGTGCATGATGTTCTTAGAGGATGGTATTTTGTAATAAAGCCAAACAATTTTATTAATTAAATTATAATTCATCATCATTAAGAACCTTTTCATCCTGCCGTAGGGCAACGGCCTCTTTTTTGTCACGTGTTTCTCCTCAGCGCTAAAGTATAAACATACAGCTTAGCGTCGAATCCGAACGAAGTATTTATCCCACAGTTGAAAGATGGATAGGTAAACTATGTGTGGTGGGTTGCAGATAATATTTTTATAAATCTGCATACTAATGCTAGGTTTCGAACCCAAACCAGAATCGACGTTTTGGTCAGAAAGCGAGCGCTCTACGAACTGAGCTACCACCACGTTTAAATTATAACTAATTCCACATAAATCATAAATTTAGATTGAGCTTGCCGCATTTTTGCGCATTTTAGCATCTTTTTATTTTTAACAGTTCCTTATAAGTTTTTCTCCTTATTTCAATTTTGAGTATGTTGTCTACTATTTAAAAAAAAACTGATGTTTAAAGGTCGCCTATTAAAGTAGTTACGGCGACAAGAGAAAACACTTATTTTAGCTTTTTTTAGGCCACTTTAGTAGCCCCTAATACAGCGATACCTACTATGAGTGTCAAAAAACGAAGAAGAAAAATAGGTTTGTAGAACAACGATATATTTTAAAATATGTACCTATATTATCAAAACCGAAACAGTTCTACATCAGTCAAAACTTGAATGAATAGTATATTTTTACGCGATTATGAGTCTTCACAAAGTAGCAAAAGAAAAGTGGAAGTGGAAAAAAAATCACAGGGTGTTACATAAATATTGGAATTTGATTGTTGTCAAGTCCTAATTTTGTATACCTATCTACGAAACCTAAAAATCAATTTGCTCGTGATTGTAATAGTTGTAAGTAAAGAGATAGGGGGGAGCGGGAGATTTAAGACTAAATCAAACTGTGCTACACAAAAACATTTCCTAAAATGTACAGTTTTTCAAATGTTAAACCCCTAAAATATTCATGAAGGACTAAAACATATGACTGGGTATCTAGTTGTATAAAGAAGGTTGTCGATCTTTTGAAAATAGTTTTTGCAATGATGAAAATTTTGGTTATAGCTATTACTCTAAAATATATTATATAGGTATTTCCGAAACCAAAATTTTGGGGTTTATAAAATTATCATTTAAGTTTTAGCAGCCCTTTATTAAAATTTGCTGCCCTATTGATGCAATTCTACATCTGGAACACTACATACGGAGTGTATTTAAAATATTCAATATAACATAATCTACAATAAAAATATTTTGTTTCCTCCTAAATAGAAAGGTGATTTTGAATATTAAAATCATGAAAATATCAAAAAATAGTTGACACTTCAGATACCATTGGCATACTATTTCATTTGGTTAAAAATTAGAAAATCTAAAAGAAGTCCGCCTCTACAACTGCCGTTATATTCAAATAGAAAACTGCTAGCAATGAAAATATATCAAGGAAGAGTTGAATTTCAAATTTCCTTCCTCTGAAAGTGCTACTCGAATGTCGAGTTTCCCGAAAACATATTCTTATAGAATCTAGATCTCCAAGGCATACTAGATTTAACAATTTTATTGTGTTTACTCATACAAAAACTGGAAAATCCGTTTTCCAATTATCTTCAAGTACCCCCTCTTTACACAGGGGATGCAGTAGCTTGACGTTATGGTCCTTGCTGCAGGATCGATTTCACTTTCCAATATCCTTAAGCGGAATCCTCCGGGGTCTCGAATTTGTTCGATCTTTTGATTGCCGCTGCCTGTTTGTGTGCGAAGTTTCACGTTGCATGAGCGTAATGCCGCGCGAAGGGAAAATCCTAGATCCCGACTATTCCCATATGCAGAAATATTATAATTTGGCTGATTGGGCCCCTAAATATCCAATGACCGGTAGCGGGCGGTTCTTTACCAGGAACGGATGTTTCGTTGGGTTGCGAGTTCTGACCCGCTTTTGATATTGACCTGTTGGCACTGCGAGGCGGAGCCCTAGTTGCCTTGCGGCACCAAGCAACCAAGTCCTTGCAGTTTTCACTTGGTCGTTAGAGGAGCTTGTTATGTAAACAGCGAGTTTGCTCGAAATCGAGTTTTAGTCGGCACGAAAGTACCGATAGGTGCATTTTCAAATTAAATTGGGGCACTGAAAGGAATATTTTAGCCTTTTTTATCCAACATCTAAGATGTGTCCTTCTTGCCGTAGAAAGTACCTACCACGATATTCACTTAAACAATAAAAAAATTGTACTTTTGAACAAATTTAACATATCACATACAACCAACCATTAATGGTATTTAATAATCAGTTTAATCAATTAAAATAATGAAATTTTGTGTACCTACAGAGGCAAATTGCATGGCCGTGAAGTTCTTGAATAGATTTTAACAGTTTAACAGGTATTATACACAAATCTCAGGCATTCTCAAACTTGTTCGTATAAGATATTACTCAAATGTGGGAATTACCTTTCTTCCGTTGTATTAATATAGATTAAATGGATAATACAAATACCGTGTGAGGAAAAATTAAGATTGGTTAGATGGAAAATTTAATGTTTTAAAACCTGTTTGGTGAATTACCAGAACTGTATTTTCTTTTGATTTAATAAACAGTCAAATCAACACTGTATACACATTCGATTTATAGCGACAATATTATGTATATCGGAGTATCGCACTGCCTATACGTTTTTAAATCATTAAGAAATCATGACAGCTTAAGACGTACTATATTAATACAGAAAATTTAATTAGGGGATTCTCATACTTCGTCGCATAATAAATTTATTATGCATGGGATTTCCCCCAGCCCTTCATTGTATGATATAGGTAATATAGACACATGCAGTTTCAGAAGAAAAAGTAAGATTCAATAAAAAAATTGATGTAGATCAATAATCGAACGTGAAAACTTATCGATCTTTTCGTGTGTTACAATACTGTTTTACAGTACTATTTTGTAACATTTAAATTCGGGGATTCTCTTAGTCTTTCTCTCTTGCTTTACAATTTAATGTTGTCATAACCACGCAATACATACCTATTGACTTTTGACTAAAATACGAAAAATCTAGAATAACTTCAACAATTTAATTTCAATAAAAAATTTGTTTTGGGATTATAAAGAATAAAATAGAAACTGGATCTTAGCTCTTATATAAAATTTTGTGCGTTTTCATATAATATTAATGCAAGAAGAAGGTTTATGTAAACTTAAACTTC
>JABXWE010051803.1:0-15957 GCA_014611495.1 Limonius californicus | reverse complement strand
TGCAGTGTCAAATTCCTTTAACCCTTCACCCGCCAAGCGCTTGAGGTATCTCGGCAGCTACGGCATCCCCTGACAATTGCGCTTGAGGTATCTCGGCTGCAGTGTCAAATTCCCTTAACCCTTCACCCGACAGCGCTTCGTAGTCCAGTTCATTAATAATACGCCGTTCGCCTCCTGCGAACGGGCCGATAACAGCATCTTTGGTATTTTACTGGGCAAATAGTTTAGATTTCCTAAGGAAATCGATGTACTTGAGATCACGTCGCACTACCTCGGCTAAGGTTTCCTGCAGTTTCCTAGCCTGAACAGGTGAATGCCGGAGGTAGTTAAATTGCAGTGTCTGCAGTTAACTAGTGACGATAATAAATGTATTAAACCTCTCTGGTGTTTTATTTCCGTATTTAGCTCAACTACTCTAGATCCGAACCTAACACGATCACGACGAATCACGACAAATAAAAGCAAAAAGCACAATACAAGGGTCCGTAACGCTACAGTAGAGATGTTGTAAGTGTAATTTTATTAGAAAAATATTGATTTTTTTATAAGGCAGTTATGATTTGCCTGAGTTAATGAATAATTTTAACGTAGCTTACACACTTATAACAGAGATTTTCTCTAGTAGTTATGAAGTAAATTCATTTTCTTTGCCAATGTAATGTGGTTATTACTATTACTTTGTAGGTTTGAAGCCTAGCCAGCTTAAACTACGAAAAATAAAACTTAGTGCTGCAACCCGTCACGCAAATTTTCCAATCTGTCTTTGGCAACCCCGTCTTCTGAATGCCTAAACCTTCCTTAATATTTTATTGTTCGGAATCGAATGTACACTGCAAACGTCCAGTGTTTCTACTTTAAAGCTTGGGAGAAATACGTGCCCGAAAAGTGTGCTGTTGCTCGGGCGCGGAATGTAAGGGGCTTTAATAATAAATAATTGGAAAACTAACCTGTTATATCCATTAATTTCTACACAAAGTGTTTTTGAATGGAGTAGCATAAATGATACCAGTGAATCTAGAGGTCAAAATAAGTCGATTAAACAGTTTACCTTGTACTTGTTTCAGGATTGCGATCTAAATTCTCAAGGACAGCTTCGTCAAGTTCCACATTTCAAATCAGACGCCATTTTCCAGAACCTTCACAAGGACGTAAAATTTGTCCGTTTTCTCGAAGCCTACTTTCTAATGCCGAAAAAGTTTGTCTGTGGGGAACCTGGCGATTGGGATATCTGGCATGGTACATTCTTGTAGCAGCAGCAATAACTTCATATGTACAAGAAAATTCGTTTTTCTCAAACTTGAAGTACCAAATAGAAAACAGGATCTACAAAAAAATTGTAATTTGAACAGGTGCATTCGTTTTTGCTAAAGTAATACGCAAACAGAATACGATAAATTTAATACAGGGAAAATAATGTTGCCCCCTAGCGATTGCTGCGACCCCTTTGGACAAATTTAGAAACTATTAATTTTATATGCAGTGTTATCAATACCCGTACCCGTATCAAGTATGAATATTGGGTGGCAAAGCGTTCTGAATTTATAAACAAAAACGTGTGTTTGCACCTTAACATTCCAGAGGGTGTAAATCGGCAAGGGTGCAACTTTGGATGAAGATATACTTGGTTTAATCGACTGTTTTGATCTCTCGATGCATTGCACATTTCATATGAAAGTGTCTGTTACATCATTCATCAGGACTTGGGTATGAGAAAGCTTTCGGCCAAATTGATTCCAAGATGCTTGAATGTTGATCAGAAGCGCGTTCGATCGACAACGTTAAAGGAAACCTGCCGCCGTTTTGCAGAAGATTTCTCAAACGTTTTGGATCGGCTTGTTACTATGGACGAAGCTTGGATCCATCACTATGACCCAGAGACTCAAGACCAATCCAAACAGTGAAAGCGTGTTGGTTCTCCACGACCCAAAACATTCCGTGTTCAAATCGATTCGCAAGATTCTTGCTTCAGTTTTCTGGGACAAAGATGGGATAATTCTGATTGATTATTTGGAAGGGGGTAGAATTATTACGGGAGCATATTATACTTATACTTATTATTTTCGCAAGACAACGCTCCTGTTCACAAGTCGTTGATTGCACTGCAAAAATTGACGAAATGGGTTTTGAATTGGTTGACCACCCGCCCTACTCCGGATTTAGCACCGCCAGACTATTATTTGTTCCCAAAACTCAAAAAACATTTAAAAGGTAAAAGATTTTCGACAAATGACGAAGCAATATGTGCCGTTGAGGAGTGGTTTGCCGACCAAGACAAAGATTTTTTTAAATGCCTTAGAATTACTTTATGAACGTTCTGCTAAATGCATAAGTCTTAATGACATCTGCGCACGAAACAAGACCAACACTGTACGTGTGACTTATTCTGTCGGCTGACACGTTTAGTAAAAAAAAAACAGAGATACTTGAAGAATGTCGCGCAGATGCAGCCAAACGTCACTACTTAAATCCGTTTTTGTTAATTTTTCAAAAATTGCGTTGAAAGTCGCCCTCTTTTTTAATGGAAATGAGAAGCCGTTTAAGGAGCACACGTGAAGGAGTCGTAAGAGAATATTATATTTTTACTGACCATGATACAGCACACAATTGTGGAGATCTAAAGGTAATAGCTCTAGTACCAAGACTTTAGTTTGGATACACAAACTTCTGTTGCTTTTCATGTGAAAAATGTCTATTGTTAGCTTCTTGTAGACCTAAGAACTTGTACCTTCTACCATTGCATAGCAAACTTGGTTTTTCGAAGCAATGGACGGTTATGGGCGATGTTATCTGTTCCTAGAGAGCAAATCATCATCATCATCATCATCATCATCTGACATGGAGCTGACTCGAAGGCCGATCCTGGATACGCCAGGCCCACCCCATGCCAGTAGGTGGTTATGGATGTAAGGGATAAGGTGGGATCGGGTGGGGCATTGCACAACGTTAGCATGCCTGCAGTGCATACCGCCAGACACCGCTGTTGCAACACCAGGTAGTTAGTAAGCTATGCATCAATGGGTGTTGAGTACGTAGCCGAGACCGTTATGCTCTTAAGCAGTTGAACCTACTAACTTTGATAGCAAAGTTTCACAATGTTCTGATTTCACATTTTTCTCGTCTTCTAAGGTTACATAGTGCCCCTATCTTAGTTCCCTAGAAAGTAATAGCTTCTTAAGAGGTACTCCCTGACTGAGTTAAACTGCCCTTTTTGCTATGAGACTTCTGAGCCTAATAGCCTGGGAATCGAGATTTACATTGTTCGGAGGTCTTATCTAGTTAATGTGGAAGGTGGACAGAGTGCTCCTATCCTAGGTGCCTAATGACTAACTAACTACTAGAGATTTACCGCCCGGACGTTAGCATGTCTGCAATGCATACCGCAAGACACCGCTGCTGCAACACCAGGTAGTTAGTAAGCTACGCATCAATGAGGTTTTGAGTTCGTAACCGAGACCGTTATGCGATTATCCAATTGAACCTAATAACTTTGGTATCAAAGTTTCACATGGTTCTTATTTCACATCTATCTATTGTTCTAAGGTTACTGATTGCACTTCTCGTAGTTTCCTAATAAGTAATAATATGCTTAATAGTTATTCTCTAACTAAGTTAAACTGTCCGTTATGCGATTATGCATTTTACCCTAATAAACTTTGATATCAAAGTTTCACATTGTTCGTATGGCTTAGCTATTTATTGTTGTAAGGTAGCAGAGCGCTCCGATCTCAGTTTCCTAATGACTAATTAACTACTTAATGCACAGCACTGATTACCACTGTTTTACCCACTGAGTTGGACGGTCGATTCTGGATTGTACGGCCTTTCTCGCTTTCTTTCCCACTGGCACTTGTTTCGTTCCTGCTCCTGTGTTTTCCCCTTCCCCCCCTCTTACTGCTTCTTCGTCTTCGTTATCCGGTTCTTCTTCAGTTGATTCTTGATCGGATTCTTCAATCAGTGCGTATGCTCTTCGTACCTCTCTTAGGATATCCTCTTTTCTTCGTGCCCTGTCCTCCATGGCTCGGTAGGTATGCCGGTGAGTTGGATGTCCCTCTCCACTGATGCATTCCATGTATAGCATGGTCTTCCGATCCTCTGTTCTTCTGTCTGCATGGCCTAAGCTTGCTGTAGAGGATGGTTGGCAGGTCTTCTTAGAATATGCGCCCAGTATTAAATTCGTGATGTAGTGAGCCGTGTAGGTATTGTTTTGCCTTCTAGAGTTCCTTGTGCCATCGAAGTGTTTTCGTCCCCCGTGGTTAGTTGAAATAGGTTGATTATTTCGTTTCCATACTGTGAGGTGCCATTTTGTTGGCTTTCGTGATTGCGGTGGTTTTCCATCCATATAAAGTAGTTGTGGCTATGGTGGAGTTGTAGATTATCATCCTTATTTCGTTTGGTAGTTGATGTTTTGTAGAGAGAGAGAGAGAGAGAGAATCATAGGTGTGGCTTGGTGTGCTTGGATATGCAGGAGCGCTTCTGCACTTCTAATATTTTGCCTCTGCTACACATGTCTTCTAGGGAGCGAGGTAAGACATCGGATCTGAGTTTACTACGGTTAGATAATTCCTCCAGTCTTAAGTGTGGAAAATACAGGGAAAAATTACGTTTTTCACTTATTTGGTAAAGGAACAAGTTCCGTTGGTTGTAAATTTGGTGATTTGCTTTTCGTACATACGTTTGGCAATAAAACAGGTATTAAATTAATCCTATAGTAAGTAGCAAATTGCTGACAGGCACATTAGTATAATGATCGGTATGTGTAAAATCGTTCGGCTAATCTATCAATTTGTCTTTAAGCTGTTTTAGATCATATAAATCAATATTTTCAAAATACAATTTAGGAAAGTTGACAACATTATTCACTGATTGACTATAAGGTACTTGTATGTCAGATGTAAACAGGGCGCAATCTTAAGAATAAAATAAAATACAAATAGGAAACTGGGCTTTGTTAAAGCGATCCGACTTGGTCGAGCCACCATCTCTGAATCTCCCCTTTTTACACGAATATACTTAAAAGATATAACTGCATGACAACAATGGGCTTTGTTAAGAGCGATCCGACTTGGTCGAGCCACCATCTCTGAATCCCCCCTTTTTACACGAATATACTTAAAAGATATAACTGCATGACAACAATGACCGCCCTATGTTAGAGCGTCGAGCTAATTCACCAGCTGAGTGTTTGCAAACGTGTGCAACGTCCCTAAATCATACATACTATAATCTATTGTAGTTTTTGGAAACACTTAGCTTTTTTCCAATTAACATATTAAATTACTTTAATAGTTAATTATAACCTAAAGGAGCAAACAGTCCCTTATTCATAAAATAATGACAGTTCCAGAAATCCCTCCGTCGGTTGGCTCCATTACAAAAACAGGCGAAAAATTAGACAATGCTCACATGTAACATTGGTAATTGAATTATTTTAAATGTAGAATTTGAATATCAGGTTGTCTTTAGTAATTTATTGCCGATTAGTATGTCACTATTGGCAGGTAGTTAAACTGTATAAGTACCTAATAATGGTAATTTTCGATGATCATAATTACAATTTGTTTCCCCTGTCGACTCGTGAGATGCAAAATTTGCCGCAGGTCATGATCTATTTTCTGAAATTTATTAGTTTCTAATTCCAACCTTTTGCTTTACAAGTATTAACATTTGAAGATGACATTAACTGCGACTCCCAGATAGAATCGAAAGTCCCTTGTTCTTATATTGCGCATATAAAGCCATCTCTGTGTAATTTTGTAAACACTGTCCGATTCCCAATGAAATATTGGACCCAACCGCAATAAATTGCAAACGTCAAATGTTACGGTCTGGCATATGTACGCTCAACATCGACTCGGGTACCAAACGCGCCCCTATTTTTCTTTGTTCGTCAAGGACATATCCCTGCCGACAGATGGTTTTAAATTCGGTGAGCTGTTCCGCCTACATTTGGCAACATATCATACCTATACAAAACCACCACAACAACAAGTAGTAAAATTAATATGATAGCAAGTAACAACTTGCTTTCATGCACATCAGTATATTGATCAGTATGTTTCTATATCAGATTCGACCAGACTACTTTACCCAACTATTTGATCGCTTGATCTCTGCGTTATCACTTAGTTGGGGGATGCTCACATACACAATTATATTTAAAATTGAGATTGAAATGACAATCTGGTAATAAATACCATCGTTTTCGATATTCCGATCTCTTTTTTGCATAATCTATAATTGTGGTTACACTCATGAAATCGTATCATTGTTTTGATTGCCATCAGCGACATATTACATAGGCTAATTATAGTCAAACGATCAGAAGTTTAAGAAATGTTAATATAACCGTCTGCGATTATAATATAATGCGGAATAATAATTCCGAAGCGGAATGGAGGATCTCTTTGCCTTGTGCCGCCGCGTCAAATCATTATTTATGGTGATTTGAAAGTTACCAAAAATCTCAGTCCCAAGTAGGGTCGGCTGACATGCCATCTCTGAAGGTTTGTTTGTTGCTTCCCCATTTGAGATTTTATTACAATTTTATTCCATTTTTGTAATACCACCAAGCCACAATTAAGCTACAATACTACAAAAGGCCACTTATCTTTATAGTATGATCCTCCGCACCCCAAATTTAAAGAGATATTTGTTCGATTAGAAATGAGGGAGCTCATGGAGTGTGAGCGACGCTTGAAAGAGTCTGAATCAGCTGATGGAGATAGTTTTAAACAGTCTTAATGAGCGTCCTGAGAAACAAACAAGCCGAGAATAACGACAGGTTGGTAAACTTCTTGAAAACTACAAAGCGGTGGGATGCAGCTGGAAAGCGTAATCCGGGGCGATTTCCGAAGAGATGGAGTTGCATCTCATCATCAGGAGAAGCACCAAAGAAAACGTGAAGAATCACATGCTGCAAAGCTTAAATGAAGACGAAGAAGGTTTAGACTTTTTTCACAAAATTCTGGACACGAAAGTAAATAAAATTGTGAGCTCTTCTACCACGATATATCAACGATGCAAGTGAAAATGCAACCCCAAAATACTTGCAGATTACTGCTGGACACTAAAAAGGGACGTTCTTTAAGATAAACGCATCATAAAATCAACTCAAATTACATTTTAAGTGAGCTAACTGTACATACCTATATTACATTGTGTTTATTATTGGAAAATATGAATTAGATAAATATTTAAATGTATTTTCAAAACTTTGCCCTACCCAGCAATTTGCCAAATATATTTGAAACTAGCGTATAAAATACTATAAATAAAACCCTATCAGATCAATTTACCATAGTAAAATTTTGATGACAAGCGATATCAGTCACACTCATAATATATAAATTATGAGCTAATTGTGTCTCCTATAAAAGTTTAGTTTTTTTATTTACGACATTTGCATGTCAAACCACAGATATTATAGAAGATTTAAATCTAGTTTTTAATAGTTGATAGGGTCACGCGATATAATTAAAAAGCCATAAATGTGCACAATATTTATTATTTTTATGATTAGATATTGCAAGATCTGTTATTGCTATCTGATGGTCATGAAATTTCCCATAAAAAGAAGGGTAGACTGTGAATTGAATTTGATTGTACATTATGAAAACTTCGCCTATGAGTAAATGTTGATAACAATGTTATATATTCAGGTAAGTATTGTTAAATCAATCATAATAATTGTTAGCTTTAAATTGATCTATTATTAAAGCTAGCACAGCTTTGTCCTATAAGTTGAGATAAAACGCCTCGTAGCGTTGTACAGCAGTCCATATTGCATACAAGACAGCTAAAATCTAAACAAGGATGATAGTAGTTTCTATTTAAAATTTAATACTGCCCTTCCGAGTTTTACTGTTGTCAAACAGATTTTTCTGTTCTTTTTTGTAAACTTCGTTGCACTTAATAGAATTGACATATGTTGGGTACTCTGAGGTGATTTGGATCCTTGCAGATGTTGATGGTATTTGTAATGCAGCGGCAAGGCTATATTCTGACCGCTATCCAAACAGAAGACATCCAAACCACGATCTGATCAACGACTACGACAAAGAGGAAGTTTTGGTCTAAAAAGAAATGGTTGTGGTCGTCCATTTATGGTAAGACAGCCTAATATTGAAGAAATTGTGTTAGATTTAATTATTAATATTTAATAAAAAGAATGGGAGCCTAGGAGAAGCGTACATGGTATTTCTTGTATTGTAGACATAAGTCGATAGTACACAAAATACGAGGGGAGACTGAAAACTAATGCACACGTGCTTGTAAAGCGCGAACGAAATGACCTTCAGAAGCGCGTCAGGTGGCATGTGGAAGTAACATTCACCCTCAATACGCAACCGCAGGTTTGAGGTCGTTGCGGTCATTCAGTGTATTTCGAGAAGCGGAAGTATGGAGACATGTTCTAGTGCTATGTCAACGCGAGTTGAACAACGTGCTGTTATAGAATTTTTAACTGCTGAAAAAGTGACTCCTACTGAGGTTCATCGTCGTTTAAAGGCTATTTATGGTGACGATGCTGTTGATAGATCTACTGTAAATCGATGGGTAATAAACTTTCGTAGTTGCGAGCCCAGAAAAGCCATAATTGTTGATGAAACACGCAGCGGACGTCCGATCACTGCCACAGACGATAAACATCACAAACTCGTCGACGACTTGATTCAAAATGACCGGCGAATCAATCAAAAGCGTATCGCAAACCATATCGGAATATCCAAGGAACGTGTCGGCTTCATTATTGAAAAACTGGGATACCATAAAATCTGTGCACGATGGGTACCACGCCGTCTCACAGACGAGAACAAACAGCGTCAATTGGAATGCTGCGAGCAACTTTTGCAGCGCTACCGTGACGAAGGAGAAGACTTTCTTCTAAATATTGTGACGGGGGACGAGTCATGGGTCCATCATTACGACCCGAAAGAGAAAATACAGAGCGCTAAATATCGACATCCGTCTTCTTCTCAGGCGAAAACGTTCAAAACACAACCATCCGCAAAAAAACTTCTTTTGACTGTGTTTTGGGATGCTCACCGAGTTTATGTGACCGATTTTCTTTAACTAGGGGCAACGGTAAATCCTTCTCAGAACATATAGACTCTAAAACACCTCCGACGTCGAGTTTGTCGTGTTAAAGGCAGCCTGGCGCCGATAATCTTGCAACATGACAACGCTCATCCACACACCTCGCGCGCAACTGGAGAGGCTCTGCGAAACCTAAAGTTTGAATCGATTCCACACCCTCCTTATTCCCCCGATCTTGCGCCTTGCGATTTTTATTTTTTTCTTCTGCTGAAGAGAGACCTCAAGGGTAATCTTTACACCTCGGACGATGAGGTGAAGGCAGCTGTCAAGTCCTGGATTCGAGAAAAGTATTATATGAGAACGGCCTGTATACTTGTTTGAAAACGAAAGTAGAAACTTTCTTACATTTTCTAAATGTAAATTTTCAAATACTGTTGGAAGAAATTCCAATGACAATTAAACAAAATGTATGGTACCAACAAGATGGTGCTTCAGCCCATTGTAGAATCATGGTTCGAGATTTCCAAGCGACCTGGATAAGAAAATCCGAATATTATTGGCACTATTTTGTGGACATATGAGGCAACATTTACGCAGAACAGGGTTTACAATACTAATAATACTCATGGGCAGATGAGAAACCTTATGCAAATCATGTTCGAAGTAATCGATATCGATATGGTTAATGTTTAGGTAGGTACGGTAAGTAATTATTTAATTGGTCTTTTTATTCTGCCAAATCGTTTTAATGCTGAAAATTTCCTACATTTTCTAAATAAAGATTTTCAAATACTACTTAAAAATGTACCACTGATAATCTAATTAGACAAAATATGTGGTATCAACAAGCCCATTATGGAATCATTGTTTTGAAAATTATTTCCCATATTGGTGGACTGGTCGTGTGAGTGCTACAGGTTGGTAGACCGCCACAGTCACCTGATCTTTATTTATGGGGATATCTGAAGGATTTGGTAATTTCTCACTTTTATTCTTTTTGTTCATAAGTAATTTGTGTTTAGATAGTAAGAAGGATAGCTAACAGCTGTGGATTAGGCTTATTGGGAATACTACGTAAAAAATGCGCCGATAATTCTTGCTCATGGGGATGTGGAAAAAAGTTGTTTAATAGTTGATTTGTGTTGTCTAAAGCGTCGGCTGGCCTCTCTCTCTCTCTCTCTCTCTCTCTCTCTTCAACCTTTATGAAGTCCAATATTGAACGTAGGCCTCCTCCAAATTTTTCCACTCCTGGCGGTTTCTTGCTGTTCTTGTCCATCCAAAACCGCCTATCCTTTTCAAGTCGTCGATCCAACGCATCTGTGGCCTTCCTCTGCCTCTTTTTCCTTCCCAAGGGCGCCATTTATGTATTACTTTATTCCATCTTTCATCCATTCTTCTTTCGTTATGCCCTGCCCATTGCCATTTAAGTCTTGCCATTCTTGCCTTTAGATCACTTACTTTTGTTTTTTGTCTAATACTCGCGTTTGTGTTACGGTCTTTTAATGATATGCCGAGCATCGACCTTTCCATTGATCTTTGTGTTTTTGCCATTTTCTCTACGTTTCTCTTCGTAAAAGTCCATGTTTCTACACCATATGTCAAAACTGGCAGAATGCACATGTTGAACACTTTACTCCTCAGATGTTGGGGAATGCTCCCATTTTTTAGCTGGCCTACTGTATAATAATTATGTAATCAATATTTTTTAATACGTTTCCATAATAACTGCAAAAATGTTTTCCGTAGAGCATACAACATGCATATTAGATAGTTGCCAAGTTTCCACTTTTTTTCGTGCTTCGTTTGAAGAAAGTAACCTGCGAAAAATTAATATTTTAGCTGTATTGTATTTAATATGGACTGCTGAACAATGCTATGGGGCTTATTATCGAGAATTATGGGACACTCCGTATAAGATACAAGTTCAAGTAGTATTCGCTTATCAAACACCAATATCTATAGAGCTTAATTTAAGTCGTTGTACCGCCACGATTTTCTAGGTGCTATCCCAACTAAAGGATTTAATTATTTCTGCAATGTAATGAGGTTATAATATTGTTTGTTTAACAATTTACTTCAACATATGCTGGAACATCACATGCAATGTTAATTAATTAAAGTATTGATTGGATACGTGCGCGGTACCTTCGTAACCATAAAAACCAATAAAATCATTGTATTGTCGCAAGCTCGCAAGGTTGCCTCTGTGTGTATCAAATTCGAACAGTGAATTAGCTGTCGCAGCAAAATCT
Organism: Limonius californicus; assembly: GCA_014611495.1. NCBI lineage: Eukaryota > Metazoa > Arthropoda > Insecta > Coleoptera > Elateridae > Limonius > Limonius californicus. Next base: position 4,672 of record JABXWE010051803.1, on the reverse strand, counting down.
CACGTTCGATTGCATTTGTAGAGGTATAGATTTTCTGAAACATGCAGGCTCAGGTTCCCACATGTAAAAGCTGCTAATGCAGTACAATATAGCTTTGAAACTGAGGAGTGAGCTCCGTACAACATAAGGGCCTGATTCGCATGTAAAGGGGAGTGGAAATTCGGCACAGCATTTAAAATTTCTTTCTCTGTGAAAGTTCCATCAAGATTCGAGCGTGTAAAGGCGTGATTTTTCGCTGGCGCATTCTGCAAAGTGAAAACCGCTCACAATATGCAAAATGGTCGTTAGTGTTACGCGTATTTGGCAACTCACATCCATATTCCCGATGTGCCTTACCCGTTGAAAATCTCGCTGCTTGTCACCTTGCAAGCACTCCATTCCAAGCTTCACATGGAAATCCAATAGCGTCACTTCGAGTAAGCAATAAGCATTCGGAAATACATACAGCCACTACAAAAAACATATTGAATTACAATTCGAAGAAGCTAAAATATTCATGGGCTATTATGCATCCAGCTATATTATATTCTCGAGAGCACTTAAACTTGTTGAAGGAAAATAGATTTCCAATTCTTCACGTATAACGAGGTGCTCGAGCAAGGAGATAGTAAAAGTGACATAAGAAAATTGTGCCGCCGGAGGGTTTCATGCCACCGCCGTCGTTTAGCGAACAAGCGCACAATTTCTGCCAAATGTTCCCACTGTTGTATTCGCAAATGTCTCAATTGTCAATACAATGTGTCAACAGTGCACCGAAACAACATAGAGGTATAAATTGATTAGGGTGCCATGACGCGCGTTGCTTCAGCTCTCGGGAACAAAAGGGGATTCAAAATTCGAAACGAGACTTATATTCGGCTATTGTTTCAGGAGCTCAAACCGGACCGAATCTTCGAATCAATATTTGGAACATTGACAGAAATAATGCCTTTTGCAACCGCATTAACCGGATTAAAGATACATGAGGCACTCAGCCGCGTCGATAGCATCAGCCCGTAATAATGTGTATGTATGGAGGGTATTTGTTGTTTCCGCCTTTGGATAAGTTGGGGTGTATTTCGGCAAATTTATAAATGAATCTCATATTGTGCCGGATCCAGCTTTTTCCTACGTCTGATTACGGTTTTTTGTAAATTAGATGTTTACAACTACTTAAATTAAAAGCGGGTTTTTAAAAGTATTTTAGGTAAAACCGGCGTGGTGGTGAATGCTTTCTAGATGACCTGAAGAGGGTCGTAAGCTTCAGCTTAAGGTCAAGTAACGGGGTGTGCTTTAGTTCAAGTTCAAGTGGCGAACGGTTCAAAGCAAAATGATGAGGCTATATTTCATGTTCCTTCTAAGGCGTTATTAACCTTACATCCGTCTGTGGTGGCGGGATCAGTGGCACTGCTAGTAATTATGAGAGTTGTTCTATGACTTTTATTCTATGAAGCAATACGGATTATTACTTTAAGCAGCAGATGTCAGCTAAGAGGAACTTTCCAACTTCATAGTTCTTCAAAGAAGAATAAATAAAACTACCAGGACAGGACAGACGGGATTGAAGTTAGTGTTTGCACACATTATTCAAGTCAACTATCAGTGTCACGTGTGACAACCGCAATCAAGTGCACAATTAGAAAAGGGTTGACGAGACAGCTCATTCAAGAGTGAATACAAAAGGAGCTGTCGAAAAGCAAATTGATTTCGCGTTAACTTTGGAAAGTATTGTGTCACTTGGTAAAGGATTAGTTAAATAAACATCAAGTAGTGTCTACAAAAATGTGAAATTTACTAGACATACGAATGGCCAATTAGAAGAACAGCTGAATGGAACAACAATGTCTCAATAATAGAAAAAAAGAGAATCGTAAAAATTGTGAGTAAATGAAGGTAGACCAAGCTCACATAAGAGGAAAACATGCTTTGGAGTGAACACCATAATGACATTATTTTTCTTCAAATATACAAGTTTCAGAAACCATTTTATAGTCATACTCAATAATTAGCTCCATCAGACGTTTAATTTTTCCCTTAGTTTAGCATTAATATGTGGTTTTACTGTGGCCTACTTCTTCTTCTTAGCCTGTTTTATTCAAATCCACTTTTGGACATAGGCCTTCCCTAACTCTTTCCACCTATTACGATTTTGTGCGATTTGGATCCAACTTAATGCAGCCATTCGTTTGAAGTCGTCTACCAGCGCATGGGTGGACGTCCTCTTCCTCGTTTATGCTCATACGATCTCCATTCATTATTTTGCGGTTCCATCTGTGTGTGTCCCTTCTAGCTATGTCCCGCGTAACTCCACTTTAGTTGGGCAATTTTAACGCCAACATCTGTCACTTTTGTGATTGATCGAGTCTTTTCATTCCAGATTTTATCTTTTCTTGTTATATTTAACATAGCTGTCTCCATCCCCCGTTGAGCTATCCTTATTGCTTCTAGATTACTTTTTGTTGTTGCCCAATTTTCGCCCACATATGTCATAGCTGGTAGAATACACTGGTCAAATACTTTAGTTTTGAGGTGTTGGGCTATTTTTCTATTCCTCAGTATAAAGGACAATTTTCCGAATGCACTCCGCCCATTTTTTATTCTTCTATTTATTTCCTTCTTTTTTCTGTTTCTTCCTAGCTCTATTCTTTGGCAGAGACATGTATATTCTTCTACTCTCTCAATTTGGGTGCCTTCTCCTCTAGTTTCTGTTTCTGGACCGGGGTGCATTATTTTAGTCGGCCTACTATTATCCATGTATTCAAATTTACTAACTTCGTGTACTAGCAGGGTCATGGGGCAAATAGCATATTATATTTTTTAATTTTTTTATTACAGATATGAATAGGAGACTGGCGTGAGCTGCATATGGAAAACTGAAGGAAGTATTCACGTCAAACTGTCTACAACATCTGAAAACAAAAGTGTAAACCGACGTGTGCTTAAAATACTTACCAAAGCATCTGACACATTGTCATTTACAGAAACAAATTTGGAAAGCTAACCACGACGCATGGAGAGTATGCTTGGGATAAAACTGGAAGATGAGAATTCTAACGTGTGGATAAGGTATAAAATAAAAGTGGAGGATTTGGTAACATGTATCGCTACACTAAAATGGCAATGAGTCGCACATCTGATGAGGAGACAAAACGATAGATGGAGCACGAAGGTAGCAGAGTGGATTCCACGAACAGGAAAAACCACCGGAAAAACCTCGAATACGCTGTAAATACGATATCGACAAAATCTCCGAAATATGGTGGATAGAAGAGACGGTATATCGAGTGCAATGGCAACAGTTAGGGGAGGCGTTGGTCCAAAGATGTAACAGTACGCTGAAATATGGTGATGACATATCTATTATCGGTATGGATTAGATTCACAAATCCCTAATGTTAACGTCACGGCAGACCTACTTAAAGGCGATGACCATCTAAACCTGAGTAGACAGAATACTTTGTCTTCTGCTTTAATTGCTAGAATTCGCTCATATTCCAAGAGCTTGACTGAAACAGTTCCTATAACTACAAGATTTTTCATCCGTTGACAATATACAAGATACGTGCAAAAGTTTAAATGTTACCCTTCGGGCTTCGTCTTTATGAAGAAGAAGAAGAGAACAAAAAAGGAGACAAAGTAAAGGTACAAGAAGGAGAAGAGAACATAATTATGCAGACCATATTTCGTTCTCTAATTTTCGTTTACTAATAAGGTACCAATATTCGTTATTTATAATTGAGACATACTTGTATGAAATTTGTATTAATGGCGCTTGATTTTTAGATGTTTGTGAAATGGGAGGTGAACTAATCGCAATCAAATGAAGTTCAAATGATTGAAAGCGATCTGTGCCTCACTTATTTCTTTTAATAAAAAACACAAGATTTTGTTATATATTAAAAGTGCTGTTGTAATGGATATTAGATGCACTACCTCATTCAATCGTTAGAATAATTAAAAAATGTGAGATGAAGCAAACTCTTTCAAATCAAATTTAAATGGTAGGGCGCTGTGGATCCCATCCAAGAATAAAACTAGTTCTGTTCTTATTCCTCTGGATATATTTTGGCAGCAGTTACTTTTAAAAACTCGCTTACTAACTCCAACCTTTACTAAATAGGTCTTTGCTGGTAAGCTGGTTCAGTGGTGGAAGGTAATTAATCATCTCCAACACATGTTCAAATACAGGGAATTGTGTAGTAGAACCAGCAGTATGTCCACTGTTCTTTCTTCTATTACTCAACCAATGGGATGCGTTCTATGCTTCTTCAAACAAAGATTGAATAGCAGTAAGCTAGACAAAGCAGCAATTGGTAAGTTTGTTTTTCCTTTTTTCTGTTAGAACATTAAATACAATACACATTTTAATACATTGGAATGGCTCTCATAATAATGATTTCTTGAACTCATGATTGCCAACCTCTATTAAATGGGACTTTATTGGTAAGTTGGCGCAGTGGTAGGAGATGAACTGATTAGAGTCAAACCACGGGCCAATGATAAAACTGCAAATCTCAATAAAAATAGATTAATAGTAATGATGTAATAGTCAATATTACAATTTACTTTCGGCTTAGACCGCGTCGTCATTTGGGAACTACGCCCAGCATTATCAGGTAAGGACCGACCTGTAGCTTGTCTGACTGTACAAGCATTTGCTCTAGAAGTTTGAGCCATATTTGTTCGTAGGCCC